>JAMYXO010005632.1:0-15086 GCA_033310375.1 Conus canariensis
TGGTTGTGCAGGTTTTGAAAGAATATTAAAGCCAGAAAGAGTGAAGGTCTTCTGGCTTTGAATTTTAATTTCCTGAAGAGCCACGACAGAAGGTTTTATAGTTTGACACAGAAGCTGCAGCTCCTCAAAATTTGAATTTAGGCCACAGATATTCCAATGGATTAGTTTACTACCCATGGTGCAGAGGACGAATAGGACAGAAATCAGGTCATCTCCTCGTCAACGTCTGCATCCAATGGAGCGAATTTATTGCTTAGTTTCACTGGACTATGTTGGTCTTCAGACCTGCTGGCAGACTTGCCCACAGGTGAAGAAGGCCTGGATTTTGGAGATGGTGGAGGTTTCTTCCTCATCTCCACCATCTCCACACTTAGTTGAACTCCCTTGCCTGCACGAGCATTGCTCAAGAAAGTTCGAGGCGGGAGGGCTGGCTTTTTCATCTGCCCAGCAGCAGATGGAGTAGACTGCTGGGCAGTCTGAGGGGTGGCGGATTTTCTGCCTCCACCAGGGGCACCCACTTTGGGTTGGGAGGTGGTGGACTTGCTTCCACCAGAGCTTAACAGTCTTCCTTGCAATGTCTTGGAGAAAATAAATTCATCAGTCTGGCAGCAGACTGAACGGGTGGAAACTTTCTTTATAGCGGAAGCATAAGAAGACATTGTTGACGTCTGACTGCCAACAACCTGTTTGTGTGCCTCAAAAAATGAGATTTTCTTTTCAGTTTTCACTCTTTGGATGGTGGACTCCTGAATCCAAACAGGGCAGTTGCGTGAAGAGGAGGGGTGGTCGCCATCGCAGTTCGCACAATGAGCTGGGTCTTTACACGGCCCATCATGGGTTGCCTTGCAAGACACCACACACCTCCTGCCCAGAACAGCGGTCTCTAACATGTCCAAACTTCTGGCATTTGAAACACCTCAACGGGGATGGGACATACAGTTGGACACAGACATTTAAGTACCCTACTTTAATGACCGGAGGCAGCACAGGGTTGCAGAATGTCAGAAAAAGGGTGTTGGTGGGCACTCTTTCTGTACCTTTTTTGACTGTCACCCTATGCACCTCTGTCACACCTTGGGATGCAAGTTCTGTCTTGATCTCCGCTTCCGAGACACCTTTCAAATCCGGGCACCGAATAACCCCTTTGGTCGAATTTAACTGCTTATGGGGGGTCACCCGGATCTCTCTGTCCATGAGTTTTGTTGACCTCAGCAGCTGCTCCGATTGCCTCTTTGACCTGCACTGGACGAGGAATGTGCCATTCCGTAGCCTTTTCACTGACTGAGGGTCACCTGGTAGACCCTGAAAGCCCTTCTGAATCGCAAAAGGACTCAGAGCAGAAATAGGCTTTTCCTGCTCTGTCCCTTCAACCACACGCCAGGAAGCCCAAAAACCTGTCCCCTGTCTCGTCTCCATATCCGAGTCACTGTCTGAATCCATAGGACTGGAAATGGGGTCCACTGCCTTCCTCTTCTTTATGGGGGGTGTGATTTTGGATAAAGCCATGTTGTATAAGTATAAAATTCGTCTCTCCCGTACCCACCCACCATGGAGTCCAACTAAGGGGCCAGGGCCAAGAAATCATTGTCTTGACCTCTTCCAGGTTTCAGGAGAGATATACAACAGACAGAAACCTACCAACCCTATCCCCCCTGATTATGCCCAACTCCCGGGAACAGAGAGCTGAGCACTGCAGGGGTTACCTTGGCCAGTCGGAGAACTGCCTGTTTTGACCCAGCCCCATGAAGGGGAAGCCGATTGATACACCCGGGCCAGAGTGTACCCCCTGTCTAGAAGAGGTCCGAGCCAAAGTGATGTGTTGAGGGCACTGGCCCTCTCAATCACCAGGATCTCATTCCCCTCCGTTACAGGTCGCACCGCACGGCAAACGCGGCGGATCTTAAGAAGACCACAGAGAGAAAAGGAGTGTGGAAAAGAAGACTTGAAGGGGAGACGAAGATAGAAAAGAGCCAAATAAGAAAGGCAGAAAACAAGAAAAGGAGAAAGGCGGGTTACTATTAGTCAGGATCCTCACCCTTAGCCTATCTGACATGGGAAGCCCTACCAGGGGCATCAACTCCTTACCACGTTGTGCTTAGGCCAGATAGCATCCTGACTTTTCAGGCCTAGAAGCATTGTAAAGAAAACCAGCCTATCGTCAAGTATTGATGCCCCCGCCAGCAAAGCCTAAGGGATCACAGGACCGCGCAAGCCCTCCGACCACGGCAAGGTTGCAATCCCCGGAGGGGAATATGAATCAGGCTGATGAATAAGAACAGAAGTTTCCTTGCCAATAATCATCAAAAAAGAAAAAAAAGAAAAAAAAAGGTTGTATAAACCCCTTTCACTGTCTAACCCTGAACCTCATTTGGGGTATTAAAAAAAAGTCACTTCGTTTGCCTCACCCTGAATATTTGGAGTGACATATGATCAACTACATTATTATGACTGATAATGCATGGATATATCCCTTTACTTTTATTTCACGCTTGTTCACATCCAGTATATTGCATATGTCTTTCTTGCGATAAAATTGGATTGAAAGTAAAGTTTAGTTCAGTTTTTTACATCGAGATGGCGGTGAGGAGAAGTGCAATAGAGCATGACATGCTCACATCATTTATAAGTAAGAGGACAGCATAATTCTTGTATTTCAATGCCCAGGTTATGTTCGTACAGCATTTTAGACTGTGTCAGTTTTTTGTTTGCAAATGTCCTATTTCTAAAAACAAATTTTTAGTAATGTAACCCTTAACAAAACTTTCTTTTTGGTCAATCTGAGATTTCTTTATACCTAAAATGTAGTAAGGACTCAGAACAGCCATTCTGTGCCGCTTCATAAAGTATTCTCTGCAGTTACTGAGTTATCACGATCACAAGTTATCATTCAAAAAGTCACTTATCATTTCACAGCATACAACATGCACATAGCTTCAGCAGTGATGGGGTTAAGAGCTTGTCTCTTTGCTTTTTCCATCCTTTGTTGATGTGACACAACTAAATCACACTTAAACCTGAACTGACTGGTCCTAACATGTTCCTGAGGGGTGAAGTTCCATCTCTCATACAGAAAACAATAGGCTGTACATTCATGTTGCTAGTGATGGAGAGAAGAGCAAGACAGAATGTTGCTTGTGGCCTAAATGACCACAAATAGCCATGAAATTATCAGCGTTGTCTGCCCACTGAAGACAACTATCAAAACAGATTGAAAAAGACAAAACACACACAACTCATCAAAAGATTTTTTTTTTTTAAATATCACTGGAATTTCATTAAAATCTTTTATCATTAAAATCTTAGAGAGAAAAGTGTGATCTGAAGAGGACAGTGGACAGAGAGAGGGTGAAGGGGTGGGGGGACTGTCAGGGAGGGGGACAGTCTGGCACTAACCTGGAGGTGGGTGTGGTCGTCTTGATGTTGGTGCAGAGCCCCCAGCAGCTGGTTGGCACAGGTGTAGGGCACCCACACTGACAGGGGTCCATGGTCCAGCACACCCTGAAACATCATCATCAGTCCTTGCTCAAGACACACATACAATGTCCTGAAATATATTCATGACACTCTGAAAGCAGCACACCCTCCTATATCATTCTCAGTCCTCGATTGATACACACATACAAATCCAGCTGACGTCCTGAAATATAATCCACAGTCCTTGCTTCCATACACACATATAATGTCCCGAAATACATTCATGACACTCTGAAAACAGAAAACCCTGCTGTATAACTCTCAGTCCTTGCTCAATATACATGCACGAATCTGGTTGATGTCTTGACAAAAAAGAAATGACATTTTGAAAACAGAACTCCCTGAGATATAATCCACAGTCCTTCCTTAATACACATGCACACATTCAAACACACAACTCTGTTCTTTTGAGAAGACTCTTCAGGCACTGGCACAGCCATTTCAGCACACAGAGTTGTGATGCCCAGTTGAAGCACAATTCTCACCTTTAACTATATCACAAGTTTACCCTAATGACAGTAAAAACATACCTGGGGTCATAATAGCAGAACAAAACAGCGACTATCAAAATTGGTGTAATGAAATATGAGACAGGAATGCAAGTCTGTCCCTCTGTCCTTTTTTCATGTTTGGTTGTGTCTCATGCTGACTGTCCGTCTCCTCTCTGGACTTAGTATTGGCCGTTAACTTTCAACCCCAGACCTTACTGGCTGTTAACTTTCAACCCCAGACCTATCCTGGGTGGATGCCATGCAATCCATTTGGGATATGGCATGCTGTGAATGGGACGGTACAAAGGGATTCTACGCCATTATGGTTTTTGTGGACACACTGACACGTTAGGTTGTTGGTCAGTGTGAATGGTCCTCCTTAACCATTTGCATGAAAACGCTGCTGTAGCAACTTGTGAGAAGAACTGCTCTGTGCCTGTGGCTCATCTCTTTCTGTTTTTTATTTTTCATTTTTTTTTTGTTCTTCCCCAATAATAGAAACCAAGTTCTGACGGCATCTTTCTTTGATGGAAAATTTTTCATGTATAGCCATGTCATGTCTATAGCTCAGCCAGTCACAGAAACCACACCAGGGTTGCAATTCAATTCATGTTGATTATAGCTGCAAAGGCCCATATCAGGGCTGTCAATTCATCTGTCACTCTCTACATACATTTTTCTTTCTAATGAAATGCAAATGCATCAATCAATCAAAATAAATGTTTCAAAATGAATACAAAATGTCAAAAATCCACACAGTACTTTAGGGTAACAGGCAAGGTAAAAGCAGAGCTGTATAGACCTTAAAATGTTATTGCCAGTAAACCTTTAAATCCAGTGCTGAAACTGAAAGATTGATCAAAAACAAAGTGTACCGCCAACAGTTTTTCTGGCTTAATAAACAGAAAGAAGAAAAGACAGAATATCAACTTCCAGGCACAGATGGTGGAAAAGCTCCCAGGCAAGTGTCAAGAGCCATAGGAATTCATGAGTAGCTGGCAGCAAGATCAGTGAGAGACAAGAGGAGCAAAGAAATGGGCGGGAGAAACACTCAAATTACAAATATGGATTCTTCTTCCTTCTGTTCTGACTGTTGGAAGGCCAGCATTCTGATCGCTTCATGCCCCTGTCACAGGACGTTACTACTTTTCCTGCACCAGTCAGACAATGTTACACCTGTGGACCATCACGCAAGGCAGCCCCAAGATGCTCGAGATCTCTTAAGATAAGATAATGTTGCTTATAGCCCAGCCGACTGCAAAGGGCCACATCAGGGCTGTCACCACGTTAAAATCAACTCAAGTCATTTAAAAAAACAAAAACAAAAAAAAAACCTTTCATACATCTCTTTAAACGACACCTTTTAAAACGCACCAGAAACTTCGTTAAAAATCTTTCATCCGGAAAATCTTAAATCAGATGAAAAATGTTAATCTCTCTCAAAAACTCAAAGATCACGTCAGGCGGGACATCCCTGAACAGGATTTTCATGGACTCTGCTGTAAAATGTTTGTGTCTCACATCGTGCAAGTCCCAACACTCTAAAAGAATATGTTTCATTGTGAGTGGCACATGACATGGAATGCACCACGGAGCTTCCTCATTCTTTAAAAGGTACGAATGGGTAAAATACGAATGGCCGGTGTGCAGCCGGCACAGAACTGTTTCTTCTTTACGACCACCAGATGTAGATGGGAGGGACTCCTTAAGGTACGGACGGATCTGAAAGAGTTTGTTATCTGTCTGCGTATTCCAAGCCTCCTGCCAGAGGTCTCTCACATAATCATTAATTTTGGCTTTCAGATCTGAGCAAGGGATACATATGTTGGACAGTTTCTCTCTTGTGGCATTCTTGGCTAAACGATCAACCATTTCGTTCCCTCCGATGCCAACATGACCAGGAACCCAAGCTCGAATAATGTTGTAACCATCCGCTTTCAACTTGCTTAAAAGTTCAAAGAAATGTAAAAGTTCGGGATGCTGAAGGTTGTGGCCAGCTATTACCTCCAAAGCTGACAGCGAATCCGACAGAACCAGAAAGTCCCTCTTTGTAGATTGTGAGATTATCCTAAGCGCCAGAACCAGAGCAGTAAGTTCAGCAGAACAGACAGAAGCATCTGGAGTTTTAACAGTATCTGAGAAGGAGCACCAGGGCAATAGGCTGCACAGGCCACTCCATCCTCAGACTTGGAACCGTCAGTGAAAATTTTTTGATAAGATGGGAATTTTGAACAGAGAGATAAGATAAGATAATGTTGCTTATAGCCCAGCCGACCGCAAGGGGCCACATCAGGGCTGTCACCACGTTAAAATCAACTCACAAGTCATTAAAAAATAAAAATAAAAAAAAAAACTTTCACACATCTCTTTAAATGACATCTTCTAGAAACGCACCAGAAACTTCATTAAAAATCTTTCTTCCGTAAAATCTTAAATCAGATGAAAAATGTTAATCTCTCTCAAAAAGTCAAGGATCACGTCAGGCGGGACATCCCTGAACAGGATCTTCATGGACTCTGCTGTAAAATGTTTGTGTCTCACATCGTGCAAGTCCCAACACTCTAAAAGAATATGTTTCATTGTGAGTGGCACATGACATGGAATGCACCACGGAGCTTCTTCACTCTTTAAAAGGTAGGAATGAGTAAAATACGAATGGCCGGTGTGCAGCCGGCACAGAACCGTTTCCTCTTTACGACCACCAGACGTAGATGGGAGGAACTCCTTAAGGTTTGGACGGATCCGAAAGAGTTTGTTATCCGTCTGGGTATTCCAATCCTCCTGCCAGAGGTCTCTCACATAATCATTAATTTTGGGTTTCAGATCTGAGCAGGGGATATATATGTTGGACAATTTCTCTCTTGTGGCATTCTTGGCTAAACGATCAACCATTTCGTTACCTCCGATGCCAACATGACCAGGAACCCAAGCTAGAATAATGTTGTAACCATCCACTTTCAACTTGCTAAAAAGTTCAAAGAAATTTAAAAGTTCTGGATGCTGAAGGTTGCGGCCAGCTATGGCCTCCAAAGCTGACAGCGAATCCGACAGAACCAGAAAGTCCCTCTTGGTAGATTGTGAAATTATTTTCAATGCCAGAACCAGAGCAGTAAGTTCAGCAGAATAGACAGAGGCATCTGGAGGTATATGTTTTAACAGTATCTGAGAAGGAGCACCAGGGCAATAGGCTGCACAGGCCACTCCATCCTCAGACTTGGAACCGTCAGTGAAAATTTTCTGACAGGATGGAAATTTTGAACAGAGGTCAGCATACAATGCCTTGTATGCCTGAGAGCTGGTGGACTCTTTACGAAAAGCTGCGAGATCAAAACGAATCTCTGGTGTGAAAAAGGTCCACGGAGGCTGATCCGGAAACTTGGAAAAATCAGACACAACTCCTAGGTCTAGACCTGCATTCCGCGCGTGAGGCTGCATACGAACACCAAACGGCGGAATACAGTTAGGGTTGTTTTCGAATTTGTTTTGAAACTGGGGGTCAAAGACACAGTCATAGGCAGGATTCTGTGGTTCTGAGAACAGTCTGATGTAGTAATTTAGAGACATTTTCAGCCTGCGGTTGGACAGTGAGGGTTCACCTGCCTCTGCGTACAGGCTGTACACAGGGGTGGTGCGAAATGCTCCAAGACAGAGACGAAGCCCTTGATGGTGGATAGGGTCCAAGAGTTTCAGATAAGAGGGTCTTGCAGAGCCGTACACAGCACAACCATAGTCCAGTTTGGAGCGGACCAGGGCTCTGTAGAGATGCAGCAAAGTTTTCTTATCAGCGCCCCAGTCAGTGTGTGCTACGACCCGCAGAATATTCAGAGCTTTCTGGCAAGAGGTTTTGAGATTTTTAATGTGGCTGAGAAAGTTGAGTTTTTGATCAAAAATAACTCCAAGGAATTTGGCTTCTTTTACAGCTGGAATGGTGGACTTGTCCAGACGAATTTCAGGATCAGCAAAAAATTGACGAAAATTGTGAAAATGGATTGACTGAGTTTTGGTACGTGAGAAGGTAAACCCGTTTTCCTCGGCCCACTGCTGGATCTTGTTGACACAAAGTTGGAGTCGACGCTGTATGCTGGGGTAAGAAGCTCCCACTGCGTACAGCGCAAAGTCGTCAACGAACAGAGAGGACTCAGAGCCCTGGCTTACCGATTTCACAATGTCGTTGATTTTAATGCTGAAAAGAGCAGGAGAAAGGATGCTCCCTTGAGGGACACCCAACTCCTGCCCATGGATGTCAGAGAGTGTGGTGCCAACACGCACCTGGAACTGTCGATCAGCCAAAAAGTTCTGTATGAACAGAGGCAGGTGACCACGGAAACCAAGTCTGTGCAGGTCCAGAAGAATTCCTGATTTCCATGTGGTATCATATGCTTTTTCGAGGTCGAAAAAGATAGCGACCACATGCTGTTTATTGACAAAGGCATTGCGGATGGTGGTTTCCAGACGGATTAGATGGTCAACTGTCGAGTGGTATTTCCGGAAACCGCACTGTTGACTGGCCAAAAGGCCATCGGTTTCCAGCTTCCACATCAGACGGGAGTTGACCATCTTTTCCATCAACTTACAGAGGCAGCTAGTCAGAGCTATCGGACGATAGTTGGAAGGGTTGGTAAGGTCCTTTGCAGGCTTTGGAATTGGAATGATCAGGGCTTTCCGCCAGGAGGGCGGAAAGTACCCTGTGGTCCAGATATGGTTGTATACTTTAAGAAGAGTCTGGAGACAGCTTTCTGGAAAATGTTTCAAAACCTGATAATGAATATCATCCAGACCAGGGGCAGAATCAGTGCAGGTTTGTAAAGCTGTTTTCAGTTCATTGATTGAAAAAGGGAGATTGTAGGCTTCAGAGTTGTCTGATGTGAAATTGTATAAAGATTTCTCTCTGAGCTGTTTGTTTTTTAAAAAGGCTGCAGATTTATTTGAAGATGAGGAGTTCTGTTGGATGGTGGAGGCCAACAGATTGGCAACAGCTTCTTTGTCAGTGATCAGAGCATCGGCAAGTTTCAGGTGATGAATGGAGGGGTTGGTGTTTTTCCCTTTGATTTTTCTGATGATGTTCCAGACTTTTTTCTTTGAAGTTTTTGATGTCAGCCCGGAGCAAAAGTTTCTCCAAGACTGACGTTTACTGATTTTGAAAGTGTGTCTTGATTTGGCGCGGAGTTTCTGATGGGCTCGAGCGTTGGAACCTGAAGGTCGTTGGTATACCCGACGCTGAGCCCGTCTGCGAACTTTTGAAATTTGTTGGCAGTCTAAATTAAACCAGGGTGTTTTGGGCATTTAATAATAATAATAATGTATAATACTTATATAGCGCATTTCTTGTTACACAACTCAATGCGCTTTGGAGTTTATTGGAAGACATTGGAATACAGGTTTTAGCACACTTTATCACAGTGTTAGTCAGAGATTCAGCTGGGTCTGGACTCTGAAGAAAATCAGTGTCCTGGAATTCTTTCAAAATATTGGTGGCAAAAAGATTCCAGTTAGCCTTCTTATAATTAAGATGTTGTGAGACAGAGATGTTTTCAGTTAATAAGGGTTTTAAAAGAACAGGGAAATGGTCACTTCCGTGCAGATCGTCATGGACAGACCACTCATAGTCCAGGACCAGCGAGGGGTCACAAATCGACAAATCTAAGCACGAAAGTGAACCTGTGGAAGAGTGGAGGTAAGTTGGAGCTCCATCGTTCAGACAACACAAATCAAAGTCTGAAAGGACATCCTCAAGAAGCAGACCTCTGGATGACGAACTGACACTACCCCAAAGAGGATTGTGACCATTAAAGTCACCCAACAGCAAAAAAGGTCGAGGAAGTTCTCCGATCAGACTGACAAGGTCCTGACGACAAACTGGGACAGAAGGTGGCAGATACAGTGAGCAGATTGTAACAGTCTTGTGGAGAGTGACTCTCGCAGCTACAGCCTGAAGGGAGGTAGTCAGAGCGACAGGACTAAACAGCAAAGTTTTGTGTAAAAGAAGGGCAACACCGCCTGACAGTCCCAATGTGGATGGTTGTGCAGGTTTAGAAAGAATATTAAAGCCAGAGAGAGTGAAGGTCTTCTGGCTTTGAATTTTAGTTTCCTGAAGAGCCACGACGGAAGGTTTTACAGTTTGACACAGAAGTTGCAGCTCCTCAAAATTTGAATTTAGGCCACGGATATTCCAATGGATTAGTTTACTACTATCCATGGTGCAGAGGATGAACAGGAGAGAAGTCAGGTCATCTCCTCGTCATCGTCTGCGTTCAGTGGAGCAAATTTATTGCTTAGTTTCATTGGGCTGTTTGGGTCTTCAGACCTGCTGGCAGACTTGCCCACAGGTGAAGAAGGTCTGGATTTTGGAGATGGTGGAGGTTTCTTCCTCATCTCCACCATCTCCACACTTGGTTGAACTCCCTTGCCCGCACGGGCACTGCTCGAGGAAGTTCGAGGCGGGAGGCCTGGCTTTTTCATCTGCCCAGCAGCAGATGGAGTAGACTGCTGGGCAGTCTGAGGGGTGGCGGATTTTTTGCCTCCACCAGGGACACCCACTTTGGGTTGGGAGGCGGTGGACTTGCTTCCACCAAAGCTTAACGGTCTTTCTTGCAATGTCTTGGTGAAAGTAAAATTGTCAGTCTGGCAGCAGACTGAACGGGTGGAAACTTTCTTTGTAACGGAAGCATAAGAAGACACTGTTGACGTCTGACTGCCAACAACCTGTTTGCGGGCCTCAAAAAACGAAATTTTCTTTTCAGTCTTCACTCTTTGGATGGTGGACTCCTGAATCCAAACAGGGCAGTTGCGTGAAGAGGAGGGGTGGTCGCCACCGCAGTTCGCACAATGAGCCGGGTCTTTACACGGCCCATCATGGGTTGCCTTGCAACAAACACCACACACCTCCTGCCCAGAACAGCGGTCTCTGACATGTCCAAACTTCTGGCATTTGAAACACCTCAACGGGGATGGGACATACAGTTGGACACGTACATTTAAGTATCCGACTTTAATGACCGGAGGCAGCACAGGGTTGCAGAATGTCAGAAAGAGGGTGTTGGTGGGCACTCTTTCTGCACCTTTTTTGACTGTCACCCTATGTACCTCTGTCACACCTTGGGACGCAAGTTCTGTCTTGATCTCCGCTTCCGAGACACCTTTCAAATCCGGGCACCGAATAACCCCTTTGGTCGAATTTAACTGCTTATGGGGGGTCACCCGGATCTCTCTGTCCACAAGTTTTGTTGCCCTCAGCAGCTGCTCCGATTGCCTCTTTGATCTGCACTGGACGAGGAAAGTGCCATTCCGTAGCCTTTTCACTGACTGAGGGTCACCTGCTAGACCCTGAAAGCCCTTCTGAATAGCAAAAGGACTCAGAGCAGAAATAGGCTTTTCCTGCTCTGTCCCTTCAACCACAAGCCAGGAAGCCCAAAAACCTGTCATCTGTCTCGTCTCCATATCCGAGTCACTGTCGGAATCGTTATGACCAGAAATGGGGTCCACTGCCTTCCTCTTTTTTATGGGGGGTGTGATTTTGGATAAAGCCATGATTTATGTTTAGAAATTTCGTCTCTCCCTTACCCACCCACCATGGAGTCCAACTAAGGGGCCAGGGCCAAGAACTCATTGTCTTGACCCCTTCCAGGCTTCAGGAGAGATATACGACAAACAGAAGCCTACTGACCCTATCCCCCCTGATCATGCCCAACTCCCGGGAACAGAGAGCTGAGCACTGCAGGGGTTACCTTGGCCAGTCGGAGAACTGCCTGTCTTGACCCAGCCCCACGAAGGGGAAGCCGATTGATACACCCAGGCCAGAGTGTACCTCCTGTCTAGGAGAGGTCCGAGCCAAAGTGATGTGTTGAGGGCGTTGGCCCTCTCAATCACCAGGATCTCATCCCCCTCCGTCACAGGTCGCACCGCACGGCAAACGCGGCGGATCTTAAGAAGACCACAGAGAGAAAAAGAGTGTGCAAAAGAAGGCTTGAAAGGGAGACGAAGAAAGAAAAGAACCGTTAAGAAAGGCAGAAGACAGAATAGGAAAAAGGTGGGTTACTATTTGTCTGGGCCCTCACTCCTAACCTTTCTGACATGGGAGACCCTACCAGGGGCATCAATTCCTACCACGTAATGCTTGGCCAGTCAGCAGCTTGGCTATACAGGCCTAGAAGCATTGACAACTAACCATCTAGTCTAGTATTGATGCCCCCGTCAGCAAAGCCTAAAAGATCACTGGACCACGCAAGCCCTCCGACCACGGCAAGGTTGCAACCCCCGGAGGGTTTTGAACAGAGGTCAGCATATAAGGCCTTGTATGCCAGAGAGCTGGTAGACTCTTTACGAAAAGCTGCAAGATCAAAACGAATCTCTGGTGTGAAAAAGGTCCACGGAGGCTGATCTGGAAACTTGGAAAAATCAGACACAACTCCTAGGTCGAGACCTGCATTCCGCACGTGAGGCTGCATACGAACACCAAACGGCGGAATACAGTTAGGATTGGTTTCGAATTTGCTTTGAAACTGGGGGTCAAAGACACAGTCATAGGCAGGATTCTCCGGTTCTGAGAACAGTCTGATATAGTAATTTAGAGACATTTTCAGCCTGCGGTTGGACAGTGAGGGTTCACCTGCCTCTGCGTACAGGCTGTACACAGGGGTGGTGCGGAATGCTCCAAGACAGAGACGAAGCCCTTGATGGTGGATAGGGTCCAAGAGTTTTAGGTAAGACGGTCTTGCAGAGCCGTATACAGCACAACCATAGTCCAGTTTGGAGTGGACCAAGGCTCTGTAGAGGTGCAGCAAAGTTTTCTTATCAGCGCCCCAGTCAGTGTGTGCTACGACCCGCAGAATATTCAGAGCTTTCTGGCAAGAGGTTTTGAGGTTTTTGATGTGGCTGACAAAGTTGAGTTTTTGATCAAAAATAACTCCAAGGAATTTGGCTTCTTTTACAGCTGGAATGGTGGACTTATCCAGACAAATTTCAGGATCAGCAAAAAATTGACGAAAATTGCGAAAATGGATTGACTGAGTTTTGGTACGTGAGAAGGTAAACCCGTTTTCCTCGGCCCACTGTTGGATCTTGTTGACACAAAGTTGGAGTCGACGCTGTACACTGGCGTAAGAAGCTCCAACTGCGTACAGTGCAAAATCGTCAACGAACAGAGAGGACTCAGAACCCTGGCTTACCGATTTAACAATATCGTTAATTTTAATGCTGAAAAGGGCTGGAGAAAGGATGCTCTCCTGAGGTACACCCAACTCCTGCCCATGGATGTCAGAGAGTGTGGTGCCAACACGCACCTGGAACTGTCGATCAGCCAGAAAGTTTTGGATAAACAGAGGCAGGTGACCACGAAAACCAAGTTTGTGCAGGTCCATAAGGATTCCTGATTTCCACGTGGTGTCATACGCTTTTTCGAGGTCGAAAAAGATAGCGACCACATGCTGTTTATTGACAAAGGCGTTGCGGATGGTGGTTTCCAGACGGATTAATGGTCAACTGTCGAGTGGTACTTCCGGAACCCGCACTGTTCACTGGCCAAAAGGCCATCGGTTTCCAGCTTCCACGTCAGATGGGAGTTGACCATCTTTTCCATCAGCTTACAGAGGCAGCTAGTCAGAGCTATTGGACGATAGTTGGAAGGGTTGGTAAGGTCCTTTCCAGGCTTTGGAATTGGAATAAGATAAGATAAGATAATGTTACTTATAGCCCAGCCGACCGCAAAGGGCCACATCAGGGCTGTCACCACGTTAAAATCAACTCACAAGTCATTCATTCACACAATTCTTTAAAATACATCGAAAAACCATCTGAAAGTTCGTTAAAAATCTTTCCACTGTAAAAACTCAGATCCGATGAAAAATGTTAATCTCTTTCAAGAACTCAAAGATGGCATCAGGTGGGACATCTCTGAACAAGGTTTTCATGGAATCTGCCGTAAAATGTTTGTGTCTCACATCGTGCAAGTCCCAACACTCTAAAAGAATATGTTTCATTGTGAGTGGCACATGACATGGAATGCACCACGGAGCTTCTTCACTCTTTAAAAGGTACGAATGGGTAAAATACGAATGGCCGGTGTGCAGCCGGCACAGAACTGTTTCTTCTTTACGACCACCAGACGCAGATGGGAGGAACTCCTTAAGGTTTGGACGGATCTGAAAGAGTTTGTTATCCGTCTGTGTATTCCAATCCTCCTGCCAGAGGTCTCTCACATAATCGTTAATTTTGGGTTTCAGATCTGAGCAGGGGATATATATGTTGGACAGTTTCTCTCTTGTGGCATTCTTGGCTAAACGATCAACCATTTCGTTCCCTCCAATGCCAACATGACCAGGAATCCAAGCCAAAATAATGTTGTAACCATCCGCTTTCAACTTGGTCAAAAGTTCAAAAAAGTGTAAAAGTTCTGGGTGCTGAAGGTTGCGGCCAGCTATGGCCTCCAACGCTGACAGTGAATCTGACAGAACCAGAAAGTCCCTCTTCTTAGATTGTGAAAAAAATCTTCAATGCCAGAACCAACATAAGTTCACGGGAAAAACAAAGCATCTGGGGGTATATGTTCTTAAAATACTGAGAAGGAGCCCCGGGGAGTACTGGGACACCACTCCACCTCAACTTGGAACCCAGGAAAATTTTTTGATAAATAAATTTTGAAAAGAGGTCAAATACAATCCCCTTTATCCAGAACTGGGAACTCTTTTCAAAAATGCAAATCAAAACAAATCTCTTTAAAAATCCACGGGGGCTCTTTTGGAAACTTGGGAAAAAACGACACAACTCCAAATCCAAAACCGCATTTTCCCCCGTGAGGCTGCATACAAACCAAACGGGGGAATACAGTTAAGGGGTTTTTTTCAAATTTTTCTTTTGGGAAAAGGGGGCAAAACACGTCATAGGGGTTTTTGGTTTCCCAGAACAGTCTGATATAATAAATTTAGAGACCTTTTTTAGGGCCCGCGGGTTTTTCAGTGAGGGGTTTACCTGCCCTGCATAAAAGGGGTACACAGGTGGGTGCGGGTTTCTCCAAGACAGAGACGAAGCCCCTTTATGGGGGAAAGGGGCCAAATTTTTGGGAAGACGGTTTTTGCAGACCGTACACAGCACAACCATAGTCCCCGTTTGGGAAAGGGCCAAGGTCTG
>JAMYXO010005633.1:0-15084 GCA_033310375.1 Conus canariensis
TTCTAGTCTCAGAGGAAAGGACATCAGTGATTCTGATTACCAGCATGCTCAAGATGCGTGGCAGAAGTTAGAGTGTAAAACAATGGGAGACTATCATGATTCCTATTTAATGGCGGATACCTGTTTGTTGGCGACGTCTTTGAAAATTATAGGAAGACCTGCATGAAACATTACAGCCTGGATCCTGCGCATTATATTTCTGCGCCCGGATGAGCTGGGACGCTTTCTTAAAATTTACTGGAGTACAAATTGATTTATTGTCTAACCTGCCAATGCTTCAGATGATTGAAAACGGATTGCGTGGGGGAATCAGTATGGCGTCGCACCATTACTGTAAAGCAAACAACAAATACTTGGACGACTATGATCCAAGTAAAAGGTCTAACTATCTCATGTATTTAGATGCAAACAATCTGTATGGATGGGCAATGGCGCAATCACTTCCATTACGCAACTTTAAAATGTACACAGATACGAATAATATTCAAAAAGCATTAAAGTGGTTGGGCAGTTTGACGCCAGATCAACAGTGTGGATACATTCTAGATGTTGACTTAGAATATCCTCAGGAACTCCATGATTACCATAATGACTATCCATTAGCAGCAGAAAGTCTAAAGATGGCAAAAACAGAACCACCTAAACTTGTGCCTAATCTTCGAGGCAAAAAAAATTATGTCTGCCATTACAGGCTTCTACAATTTTATTTAAGACATGGTTTGAAGTTGACAGCTGTTCATCGTATAATTGCTTTTGATCAAGAACAGTTCATGAAACCATACATAATGAAGAACACTGATCTCAGAACTAAATCCACAGATGCTTCAGAAAAAGACTTTTTCAAGCTGATGAACAACAGCTGTTTTGGAAAGACTATGGAGAATCCGCACAAGCGTAAAGATGTTAGATTGGTCACCAGAGAGAACGATGCAATTAAGCTGGTGTCAAAACCTAATTATCAGACTTCAGAAGATTTCATGATCAGCTTTTTGGCATAATGATGAAAAAAAAGAAAGTCAAATTGGATAAGCCCGTTTTTATTGGGTTTACTGTTTTAGAATTATCAAAGCTTTTGATGTTAGAATTTCTTTATGACTACTTTAAGCCCTTGTATCCAGAGTCCAGAGTTCTGTACACAGATACAGATTCCTTTGTTATAGATATCCCTACTGAAGATATCTATAAAGACATGGAATTAGAAGTAGCTAAAGGGCATGCGGGATGGTACGACACATCTGATTACCCTAAAGATTCGCCTTTGCATTCAGATATTAACAAGAAGGTTTTAGGTAAGATGAAGGATGAATTATCTGGAGGTGTGATCAAGGAGTTTGTTGGTTTGAGGTCGAAAATGTACAGTCTTTCAAGCCAAAAAAAAGTTGTTAAAAAAGCAAAGGGAATATCTCGTAGTGTTGTGCAATCAAGCATATCCCATGACAACTATAAAGAAGCATTGTTTGGCAATAAGACTTTTCATCATGACAATTACAAGCTGCGATCTAATCTGCATGAGATTAACACAACAGTTGTAACAAAACGGTCTCTTGACCGCACTAACACAAAAAGAGTATTTGTTAATCCAGAGTTTTCATATGCAATTGGTCATTGGAGAATAGTATAATCATATGGGCTTATATTTTTCAGCAATCGCACGTTCAATTATATCATCATCTAATTTAGCAAAATTAATATTATTTATTAATGCTAGATGTGCTTTAATTTTTTTTGTCATTTCACAATATTCATGTTTCCATAAATCAAAATCAAAATAAAAGCTTTGGGTTTAAAGCGATTGTCTGGCGATTGTTCTAGCCAGGATTGTCAGTCTTCTCAAATACTTCTTTAATGATATACTGATACTCAAATAAATCTTGCATTAATTTTAAAGACTTTTCCTTTGCCATTTCTGCCATTTCCCTTTGAGCTTCCATTTTAAACCCAAATGTATTTGCGTAGATTAAAACAGTTCTTTAAGCTTAAATATATCACCAACCAATTCAACCAAATTATTATCCATTACTGCTAAATGTGCTCGAATTTTTTTTATCTTTTTAATATATTCTTGCTCCCAATCAAAATTTGAGGTTTTGTCTAGCATGGCATGATCAATCTTCTTAAATATTAGTCTAATAGCAAGATTATAATCAAATATTTCTCGCATTATTTCTAAGGACTCTTCCTTCACCATTCTTGCTTCCAGTGCCATTTTACGTAAGGATTCTTCCTTTTCCATTCTTGCCGCCATTTTAATTTAAATTAAAAAATAATTAAGCGACTGGAACTGTGTCTGGAGGGATTATCTGCAGTTCTTCTTTCACAAAAGATCTTTGAGGGGCTGGTCGTTTTGTTGTGTCAGTTTCTCGTAAATAATACACAGGCGGATTCATTTTTACAATTCTTTTTATTTCATATGGATCAACACTCCAAACTGGATCTGTTGCCCTGATGCGAGTGTCCCCTTCTGCTTCTCCCGGTAAATAAAGGTACCTTACTTTCAAACCAAATGGCAATAGTTTGCTGGATGAACTGGAGTCTCCTTCAACAACATTTATTGTTTGTTTTCTGATTGCTTGTACTGGTTTTAGACCTTTAAATTCTTCATTATTCATTGCACGTAGAACTGAGGGCAGTCTTCTAACCCATTCTGTGTTGCGAGAATTGTCAATCAGCTCTCTGTGATACTGGTAGGAGAAAAGTCTTTCAGATAACTGTTTGTTAAAGTTTTCAACCAAACCCTGTGATCTGTGAACACCCGGAATGCCTCTTTTAATGGTAACTCTATGTTTTAACAATAATTGATTCACTTGTCCTTTAAATTCTTTCCCATCATCGACTTGAATCATGCGAGGATAAGTTAAGGGTCCTCGTTGATATATCAGTTGTATAGCGACAGCAACAGCAGAAGCACTCTTTTGTGTTAATGGTTCCGCATCTTTGTATCTTGAAGCTATGTCAATGACTGTAAGTGCGTACTTAAATCTTTTTCGTCTAATCGTATCATGGGGTAAATATAGAAGATCCATTTGATGGTGTCGTTCGGTATTGTGTTGACAAAGTGTGGTCTTTGTATTCGTTTAGGTGCTGGCAAATAAATTTGCCAAATCGCTTGTTTAGATAACCATTCTTTTGCTGTTTGTTCACTGACTCCCGCTGCTTGGCTAAGCTTTTTAATTGCTGTTATTCCCTTCCAATATCCTTTTGGAGAATAATAGATTTTGTACATTTTTATTCAGCCAATACTTTGTGCAACAAAATACACAGCGGTCATGCCAAAGACAATAAACAATATTTCTTGCATCTTTTGTTTTTCTGATGGTTGATAAAAGTCGCTAAATTTTGGTGGGGCAATGTTTCAACTTGTTTACCTGTTACTAGAAAATATTCTTTTATTGCCTGGTCAACATCTTTAAATGTGTAAGCTGCATGTCCCTGTTGTTTAAGTCTGTCGTTAATAAAATCTAACTGCTCCATTCTTTGCTTTTCATAGGTGTCTTGTGCAGCAGCTAGTTGCTCCATAGCTCTGTTATGTCTTTTTCTCTCATTGTTATTTTGTAGTTTACTAAATGCGTAATTACTTCCGCTAAAAGCAAGCGCATTAACCACAGCGCCACCAATCATCATTACGAGTGAAGCCATTTTTATAAATGTATTTTTTTTTAATTTTACATATTGATACTGTCTGGAATTATTCCTTGCTTAACTAGAAAATCTTTCGTAGCAAATGAAGCTGTAATAACAGCAATCAGCTTTGCTGAGTCTTCAAAGTCTAGTTTGCCAAGATCTGCTGGTTTTATTTTTAACAGCTTTTACCAAGCATAGTGTATCCTACACTTAGGCCTCCAATAACAGCAGAATGGTATACAAGGTTAGTAATAGTTTTTTCGGTGCTCATTTTTAAAAATAAAATAATTATAATTAATAAAAAACATGAACAGCGATGATCTACTTCCTGAACTTATGATTACAAATGATCAAGTTGATGACCAAGCTATTATGCGCCAAAAGGAAAGGCTGTATTCTTTAGCAGCATGTGGAAAAACAAAACAGTACCTTGGAAATGAATTCAGCATAGAACAGATTCAACAAATGTCGCCACAAGACATTGTAAAGTATCACAACAGGTATGAAGCGCAACTGGGGTCAAGAATGGTAAAAAGTGTTGGGCAAACGGTTCTTAGTTTGTACACTAAACTAGTTAGTAGATTTGCTCCCATTGATTCTGAACAAGATTTTATGTATGATTTAACGCAGGATCCAGTTTTAACAAAGTCATTAGAGTCTCTAGGATGTGATCTATATTACAGATTTGGAACATTGTTATCGCCATTAATCATGGGATTAATTACTTTTAATCATATAGATTTTGTTTCCCTTCAAAATGACCGAGCCAGAAAATCAGCAGAATCAGAAAACATTGAATCAGGTGGAGAAAGTGACCAGTAAAAAGCCTCCTCATCCTGGGCGTGTTGCAGCAGGAAAAAAATTAGCAGAGTGGAACAAACAAAAAAAATTAATGTTGCAATCACAGAATATAACTCATAATGAAAACATAACACCGCCAACGCCAACAGTTGTTTCAATGCCAGCTGTAAATACACAAGTTGATTCAAGACCTACAACACCAAAGTCGTCATGGAATATTGAATTTAAAACAGTTGCCATTTTTGGCGTCATTGCTGCTGGGGTGGTTATTACGGTTATAAAATATATAAACAACGCCAGCAAAAACCAAAGCAGTCAAAAAAATCTCAACCACTAAATACAGAAGCCAAACAAAAAAGCATGCCAGAACCGCCAACAACAAAAGATCATTTTGATCCATTTCAGATGGAATAATATTTCAAGAACTTAATAAATAATTATAAATTGACTTGAATAAGAACTTGGTTGTACATAGAGGATGACTTAAGTAAAAACTTAAAGTAACTTAAGTTAAGAACTTGAGGTAACTTGATTAAAAACTTAAGGTAACTTGATTAAGAACTAGATTAAGAATTTGGGGTAACTTGATTAAGAACTTGGGGTGACTTAATTAAGGACTTGGGTGACTTAATTAAGAACTTAATTAAGGACTTGGGGTGACTTAATTAAGGACTTGGGGTGACTTAATTAAGGACTTGGGGTGACTTAATTAAGGACTTGGGGCGAAAAGTGGAACTGGTAGGACCACTTCTCATTTGATATGTCAGCCACTTGCTTTGTGACTGAACAGGATGTGCGTGGGCGCTGTGCAGTGATTCGTTGTCGGGCTGGCCTGCAACTACTAGTTAAGCGCGATGAAGAACAGAGAAAGAGGCAGCTCACGCTATAGCAAAGAACGTGTTAGCGCACGCCCGCTGTGCGGGACAGACCTATCATTTGGTGAATAGTTGACCGACCTTCCCTGACTGACTCAACACTTTAAACATTGCTGTTGTGTGTGCGCTGCTGTGTGTGTGTGTGTGTAAAATAGTGTAGTAAAAATGTGTAGTCATTTGAAGTACTCCCTTCGTTGGATTAATAAACTAAAAAAGACGACAGAACTCTTTGAAAAATATCCGGAACTCGCAAATCTGACAATTTCTATTACACAAGCCATCGCGTTGACGCCAAAGATACATGCTGCTCTAAAAACCCACGCCGGTGTGGCAGCTGACTGGATGTGAAGAAAGTATGTACATTGTCAACTAACTGACTGTGTGCTGTGTTCTGTGTAAACAAAGGCCTCTTGTCTGTGTTAAGTCGTAAACCCCACACACCAACAAACCGACACGCACACTGAAAACGGCGAAGTGGTGGCTTCCCATTCGAGAATGTTCAAGAACATTTGTGACAAAGTGCGCCGCGAGCCCGGTGAAACGCAGTAGGCGCGCGAGGCGTGTTTTATTGATAGGGAGACACACAGTTTGTAAACAGGACGCTCGGCCTGCTGACTTACTGCGTCGTTATAATTGTGTTGTCTTGGTCTTGCAAAAAAGCTGACAGTCAACCGACTGGTAGTACAGACTGTTTGGGGGAACGCAGACACTATTTATTATAGATGACTGTTCGGCCGAAACTAGCTTTCAGTGGAAGACATGCTGGGATAAGTGTGTGGATTTTATGTCAAAAATATAACTCAGTTTTAAAAGACTTTAGAGAGCAATTAAAGACAGTGGTTTTATTCCACATGAAAGATAGAGACGCATTTGATGAATGTATGAAAGAAAATGATGTTATTGAAAACGATCAAGAAAAACGAAGGATTAAGCAAAAACTTAAGTCTCAAAAGTTTTCTAAATTAGTGTTAAAAACAGATAATCCTACACATTATGTATGTTTGTAAAGTGTTTACTATTAGAGAACTATAAAATAGGCACTCTGGGTAAGCCGGCGGAGCAACAGCGAAACCGGCTTCAGCCGGTTGGAGCTGGCGGAGGTGGGTGAGCCAGAGTGCCTATTTTATAGTTCTCTTAACCTGAACTTTTCCAACAGTAACTTCACAAATTATAGAAGGAAAATGAAAAAGATTGTAGCATTACTCTAAACAAAAAAATAGAAATGAACACACAAGATTAGATGGAAAGTAATACTGAGTCAGGTGATATACAATAGGAAATGGACAAGTGACTTTTCAGCAGATAAATTGTTTTGATCTTCAGAATACAAACAAAGTAATACTGAGTCAGGTGATATACAACAGGAAATGGACAAGTGACTTTTCAGCAGATAAATTGTTTTGATCTTCAGAATACAAACAACAAACATTAAAATACACAAACCACTACTCAGAAACCTAGATAGAAACAGGACTGTATCGAATTACTAAAAGCTGGTGGTAGTACTGATATCCTCGCCATTTGTACGGATAATTTTACAAACAAGAGATAGCCTGTCAATATATGTGTAGATCTACGAGTCAGTATACCGGAGAGAAAGTTTAGGTAGATAAGACATTCTGCAAGTAGCAGATGGATAAATATATGGAGAGAATGTTGTAGTCCACTCCTATCATATGATTTATATAGTTGACAAGTTTTCCTCTTTCTCCTTCTTACACAACTCTGGAGCTGGAGTCACCAGTGTAATGACTATGTGCTATACTTGAGCTTGAATCCAGTAATAACCAAGTGTGTCTCTAGGTGTAGTCAACAATCTGTGCAGGTATGACAACAACAACAACAACAACACCACCACACACACACACACACACACACACACACACACACACACACACACACACACACACATTATCCCGATGAAAAGGAAAAAACAGACAGACCACATTAACAGATACAAAGCCATCCACAGTGTGGTAACCATTCTGTTTCATTGTTCACATCTTCTTCGTCTTCCATCATAGTTTTAACTTCTTTCTATACATTTAATACATCACTTTCTATGACACAACTGAAATTTTCCTCAATTCAATCTTGTTAGTATTCCTGAATATCTAAGAACTCCTCAGTGGCGTCCATAAAACCGCAAAATAGACACCTAGTGCCCATTCCAGTCCCTGTGTTTACAAACTCACTACTTAATGTATGGGTTTGACAATGACTACGATAGTGAGTGTGTGTATATGTGTGTGTGTGAGAGAGAGAGAGAGAGAGAGAGAGAGAGAGAGAGAGAGAGAGAAAACTGCAAAATAGACACCTAGTGCCCATTCCAGTCCCTGTGTTTACAAACTCACTACTTAATGTATGGGTTTGTCAATGACTACGATAGTGAGTGACTCGTGACTCGTGACTTTAATGTGAGGCCATCAGCCTATTCACATGAGTACGCAACAAGAAATATACATCAATTTTACATAATCAGAACAAAATTCACCATAACTACAACGAAGCATTCTTCCCTGACAGTATGTACATGCAAAATTCTATCTTGATCATACATTAACACTACTTGGTACATTCTTCCTTATGAACGTAATGTAAGTATATATATTATTATTTTAAAACTCATGATATTAATGCTGTTGATACTATCATACAAAACACATGTTTTCTATTTCGTTACCCTCATCATATTTCGTTTATACAGTGAAGACCTTTCTTCCCTGCGTCGTAAGATTCTCCGGAAAGCTGTACTATTTCAAGCATCTTTTGTTTACATCAATTACGCATGCGCAAAATAAGCCTATCGCCCTCTCCGGTGCAAAGGTAAACCCCGAATCTTGAGTCTACATAACAAAGCTGCCATGCTGACCTTTGACACACAGAGTGTGTTCGTCTGTGGTCGTGTTCGTGTGGTGTTGGACTTGTGTTGTTTATATTCGTTGGATTTAGCAGCCCCATGGATAAATTACTAAAACCTTGTTGCTTTCCATGTATCAGGTTGGTACATTCCTTCAGTTTTTTCACTTTAATTGTCGTTTTCCCTATTTCTTTCAGCCTGAGACCCTGTCATATTCTGTCCCGTGGGTCTTGTCGACACCTGACTCGCACACTGTGTCTTGACCGCCCGCCGACCAGAGGAGTCCCTTAATGGTCGGATCCCTAGAGTTCAAACTTGGATAATTCAAAACAACCGTCGGAAAATAATCAAAATGCATACAACAGCTATCGTTATTCAAAGAGTACAAAACCATGCTAATTATACTCTGATCAACGGGCAGCCATCACAGCAGACGATCCAGCCAAGACTCGACAGACAATTCTCATTCCTACTCCCACTCTCTCTCCCACACTCGCTCCCACCGCCTCCCACTATCGCCCCATCCGCCTCACGCTCCACTACCCCCCCCCCCCCCCCCCCCCCCCTCGCTCTCTGAGCAGAGAGCGGAAGAACGGGCGAGAGACGGCCAGAGGGAGATTGACACTGTGTGCGAGTAGCGGAATGGAACGCATTCATCACCGCTTCATGCTGATTTGCATGTTGACCTACTTCTTAATTCTCCAACGTGCCTTACTGTTTGCTTTACTAAACTGGCCAAATTCTCGTCCTACTTTCGTTTCCAGGATTATCTTACTTACATACTTCATCACTTCATGGTCAAATTATTTATCTATGTTTCCCTTTGTATTCATTTCGTAGTTTTACGTGTGTATGTATATACAGATTTCGTTACTTATTTTAACCTTCCTCTTCCATACATGTTTTCTTAAATACATTTGATTTTCTATTATATGCACATTTTCCATACTCATTTAACTTGAACCATTCATATACCTAGACTACCCCCCCCCCCACCCCCCACGGTGGCCACGTTTGTTCCCATATTGTGTTATCCGGTTGCTTCCTCCATGCTCCCCCCCCCCCCCCCCTCATGCTCCTTCTTACTTGTCATGTATTCTTACTTATATCCATTCAGATTATAATTACACGTATTCCCTCTTAGTTGCCTTAATTATCTGTACTCTTGCGTAATTACATATTTTTAGTTATACATTCAATTCTACTACACTTCTTGATCCATCTTGACTCAGTCAGTCTCATCCTCATACTTATTACTTTTCTTTTCTATTCTTTTGTTTTTCATTCACACACACACACACACACACACACACACACACACACACACACACATGCATATGTATATATATACCCACATACATGCGTATATCACCCACATACATACAGTGTATGATACACACATACACACACATGTACACATACACACACACACACACACACATGCGTACACACATACATACACACATGCACATTTTACAATCTTGTTCATGTTCTTATAAGTATCCCTACTCCATCATCCATTTGTAATAACCTCATTCTCCCTCATTTCCATTCATAATTGTACATTTCCATTCATATTCATATTCATTCATTGCACATAATTTCCTCAAAACATATTCATTTCCATAATTCCATTCCTTCATATTATATTACATTCATGTTCCCTCATATTACACCCTTGTATTCACTTTTATATAGTTATCTTTCCATCATAGTCCTTGTCTTGCTTCACATCTGAGTATACAATTGCATAATCTCATGTGTTCATATAACATCTCATTCGTAAATCTGTTCATATCGTCACACCAATCACAATTTCGTACTCATTCAGGTATTTGTGTTACTTTCCATACTGAGAAACACCTTCCAAGTTAAATCCATGATTCAATCTTCTCTAGATATTATGATATCACAACACATCCATGTTCATTTATTATGCATATAGATTCACATGTTTATAATTATATGCTTTACACATAAGCATTCACATAATCATACATATGTATATATACACATACACACAGACATATACAGTTTGAATTCGGCTATAAATCCACAGAAGCAAAACCAAGTCTCTTCTCTTTGTCTTATATTTGTGTTTCTCTGAATTTTAATGCATAAAAAGTATACATTGCTACATCACGTGTCATTTCCACGTTTTCATTTTGTAATAGGTTTCTTAGTGTAATTGTATCCTTATTTCTATAATGTTTATAAATATATTTCTCCCTTAATTGTCTATAACATGGGCATATCTTGAAAAAGTGTAATTCGGTTTCTTCTGTTGGACAAAAAGGACATGTTGTAATTGCTTCCTTGTCTGTGAACTTGTTGTTTATATGTAATTCGTTTACCCCTAAACGTAGTCTGGTTAGTGCTTTTCTAAATTTCGCTATTGTGATGTTGTAGAAATATTTTTCAGTATGGTGTACAGATTTAAAAGAGCGATAAGTATTAAAACGTTCGCTGTTTTCTATTTTATCATGCCAGTTCTGCTTGTGACAGTCTATCATTCTTTGTCTTAATACTGAAATAAATCTGTTCTCATCTCCTACACCTTCATTTAGCCATACTTCTGAAAAGCCATATATGTCTAAACAGTGTTTTAATTCTAATGCCCAATTTTGAGATTTGTTTATTTCGGTCTTTTCTCTTTCATATGCTTGTCTGGGGAGTCTGTTTGGTGCCATTTTTATAATTTTAAACCAATACCTAATTGCCCTTATTGTGCTGTCTATGCATATAGGATATCTACCCAACTCTCCATATATTAGATTATTTGGGGTTTTCTTGCCCACACCCATATATTTTTTACAGGCGAACAAGTGTATATTTTCTATTGCTTTATATCTAGTTAGGCCCCATGCTTCTGCTGCGTATAAGAGTAAGGGTTTAACTTGAGTATCAAACAGTTTAAAGTAAATAGCCATATCTATATGTCCTAAACTATACATAGTTTTCATTATTTCCATAATTTTGCCTTTCGCTCTACCTGCATATTCAGAAAGTGATATGTCTACTGAGAGTTTAGTTGTCAAGGTGAAACCTAGGTACTTATAACTGTTTACTACTTCTAGTTCTTGGTCTTTGTAGTACCATTTCTCCTTTTTACCCAAATAGCCCCCTTTCCTAAAAACCATTATTTTTGTTTTTTGTAGATTTACTGTTAAACCTATAGAATCCGAGGCTTGTTGTAGGTTCTTTAATTGGTTTTGTAAGCCGGCTGGTGTTAATGATATCAGGGCTATGTCATCTGCAAATAACAATGTGTAAATCTCTTCTGCACCTGGTAGAAATTGGTAACCATGTCTCCCTTTTCTTGTGACATTGTCCGCCACTTCTGTTATTAATAGAGAAAAAATCAAGGGGGACAACAAACAACCTTGTTTCACTCCTGCTGGGCATTCGAAAAATTCTGTTAAATCAGTTCCATATCTAACACAAGCTTGAACTGTTTTGTATATACCTTTTAACATGTTGAGCATTTTTGTAGATACTTTATGTTTCTGTAGTATCTCCCATAATTTGTCTCTATTTACAGTATCAAATGCTTTCTGATAATCTATGAATGCTACATAAAATTTACTTCTACGTCTGCCATAGAGGCAATTTGTTATCATAGTTGTTAATGTGAAAATGTGGTCTATTGTCGAATATCCCCTTCTAAATCCTGCTTGTTCCTTACTAATTTTGTTCTCATCTTCTGCCCAGTTGTAAAGTCTTTTGTTGATTATTGCTGTAAAAATTTTACTTGTAATGCATAACAGTGAAATCCCTCTATAATTTCCTGGGTTTTGCTTATCACCTTTCTTGTGGAGTGGTACAATTACTGCACGTGACCATTCTAAGGGGAAGTAACTTTCTTGGAACAGTTTATTGAATAACTTAGTTAGATATGGTATTATTTTACTATATATTGTTTTTAGAAATTCTGGGGGGATTTCATCTATTCCTGGGGATTTACCTGATTTCAGTTTGTTTATTGCTAAACCTACTTCCTGTTCTGTTATATCTTCATCTAGCTCTTGTACTAGAATCTCTTCAATATTCACTTGCTGTTCTCTTACAATAGCTCCTTGCCTTCCTGTCATTTGGGGGTTCAATATGCTTTCAAAATGTTCTTTCCATTGTTCAGATGTAATAACTGGTAATTTATTTTTCTTTCTTCTAATGTTTTTTATTGTGCTCCAGAATTTCTGGCTATCCTTCTGATTTTGCATAAGTGTATCATATATCTGTTCCCTGTATTGTTTTTTCTTTCCTCTAATCATTTTTTGATAAGAAGTCCGTTTGTTATTATATATTTCCTTTCTTTCTTCATATTTAATAGGATTTTTATTTTTATCTATTAAATTAAGTCTACACAGTGCTTGTCTTGTTTCTTTCTTTTCCATCTTGCACACTTTATCATACCACCCATTTGTAGGTTTATAGTCCCCTCCTGAACTAGTTATTTTGCTCATACATTCTCCAGCATTCTTTAGTAATTGGTTAAATTTAACTATACTTGTATCTACATCTTGATCAATTTCCTCCTTAATTTGTTCTAATATTGTTTGTGCTCTTTCAGATTCCATGAAGTTTATGTAGACTTGTGCTTTGGCTGGGTCCCATTTTATTTTCTTTGTAAATGTTCTCTTTTGTTGATCTTTCTGGATATCCTGCACTGTGCTCAGAAGCTCCATTCTAACTGGCATATGGTGAGACTCAATTCTTTCATCCACTAAACAGCTGTCAACATTTTCGATTAATTCTATGGAGCATACATAGAAATCTATAGCACTATTTCCCCTTTCCGAGAAGAATGTGAATGCACTGTCAAAGTTTTTCATATTTAAGCCATTCAGGGGAGTTAAATTAAAACTTGCGCAAAGTTCAATAAGCCTTTTTCCGAATCCATTGATGATGTTATCCTTTGACTTACGTGCATACACATTCTGTTCTCTGTCGAATATATCATTTTCATCCTCAATATTTAATCCCCATTCCCCAATACGAGCATTTAAGTCTCCTCCTATAATATATAAATATTCATTCCCTTGTTCAATTTGTGTACAAATGTATTGTTCTATCATTTCTATGGTACAATCATAATCCTTGTCAGCATAAAAACGACTGTCAACCGGATGTACATACACACCAAGAAATAGTACATCTCTATCACATTGTAACAGGTTTTTTTGTAGCTTCACACATAATACATTTTCTATATTAGTATTAATCAGCTGAACATACCCAGATAGTTCCTTCTTGATCAGCATTATCAATCCACCAGAGGGTCTGCCCATTCTAGTATATTTTCTGGCTGGACAGTAAAGATGTAGAAATTCCTGAAACTTTGTCTCAAAATCAAAATGTTTTAGAGTAAATGTCTCAGATAAACAACAGATATCAAAAGCAGTTGTAAATTCAAAAAAAATCAGGATCTGACAATTTCTCCAGCAGACCTTCAACATTCCAACACATGAAGGAAATTTTCTTATACTTATCCTCTACTACATTATTACCTTGTATTTGTGAATGGCCTTGGCCTTCCCCTCATTTTTTGTCTTTTTTGCCCTTCCTGTGTGTATTAGCTTGGGTGTTCTGTACTTGTTTATTGCCCAACTTAGTATTGCTTGCGTTGGATCCTAATGTATGCTTGCTTGCTGTGCGTGTTTTCATTTTGTCTTTGTCCCCCTCTTTTGGCCTAGCACCCATTTTTTCATTCTTCTGTTCATCACTCATATCTGTCACCCTTTCTTTGTCTGACCCGCTCGTTGGATTAATAAACTAAAAAAGACGACAGAACTCTTTGAAAAATATCCGGAACTCGCAAATCTGACAATTTCTATTACACAAGCCATTGCGTTGACGCCAAAGATACATGCTGCTCTAAAAACCCACGCCGGTGTGGCAGCTGACTGGATGTGAAGAAAGTATGTACATTGTCAACTAACTGACTGTGTGCTGTGTTCTGTGTAAACAAAGGCCTCTTGTCTGTGTTAAGTCGTAAACCCCACACACCAACAAACCGACACGCACACTGAAAACGGCGAAGTGGTGGCTTCCCATTCGAGAATGTTCAAGAACATTTGTGACAAAGTGCGCCGCGAGCCCGGTGAAATGCAGTAGGCGCGCGAGGCGTGTTTTATTGATAGGGAGACACACAGTTTGTAAACAGGACGCTCGGCCTGCTGACTTACTGCGTCGTTATAATTGTGTTGTCTTGGTCTTGCAAAAAAGCTGACAGTCAACCGACTGGTAGTACAGACTGTTTGGGGGAACGCAGACACTATTTATTATAGATGACTGTTCGGCCGAAACTAGCTTTCAGTGGAAGACATGCTGGGATAAGTGTGTGGATTTTATGTCAAAAATATAACTCAGTTTTAAAAGACTTTAGAGAGCAATTAAAGACAGTGGTTTTATTCCACATGAAAGATAGAGACGCATTTGATGAATGTATGAAAGAAAATGATGTTATTGAAAACGATCAAGAAAAACGAAGGATTAAGCAAAAACTTAAGTCTCAAAAGTTTTCTAAATTAGTGTTAAAAACAGATAATCCTACACATTATGTATGTTTGTAAAGTGTTTACTATTAGAGAACTATAAAATAGGCACTCTGGGTAAGCCGGCGGAGCAACAGCGAAACCGGCTTCAGCCGGTTGGAGCTGGCGGAGGTGGGTGAGCCAGAGTGCCTATTTTATAGTTCTCTTAACCTGAACTTTTCCAACAGTAACTTCACAAATTATAGAAGGAAAATGAAAAAGATTGTAGCATTACTCTAAACAAAAAAATAGAAATGAACACACAAGATGAGATGGAAAGTAATACTGAGTCAGGTGATATACAATAGGAAATGGACAAGTGACTTTTCAGCAGATAAATTGTTTTGATCTTCAGAATACAAACAAAGTAATACTGAGTCAGGTGATATACAAC
>JAMYXO010005634.1:0-15084 GCA_033310375.1 Conus canariensis
AATCAGTTCTCTATTAGAAAATTGTATGAACAATGAAAAACTTCCTGCAAAAACGAAAATGTTATTATGTCAAAGATCATTGTCCAGTATAATTTATAAAATGCGTTTAAACTCGTGGAAAACCAAATTTTCTAAGGATGTAGATTGCGCTTGTGGTCTCCCATTATCTATTCAACATATTCTTTTTTGAATGTCCAGTTCTAACATCTTTATATAATATTCTAAAGATAGACATTGATTCCTTAGGGGCTTTACATGAAATACTTTACAGCCCCAAAATGATTGATATAGCAAAGGCTATATCAAGTTGTTATTATTCATTTGTTGTAATTGATTTTTCAGTTTATAATTATTGTTATGGTCGTTAATAGGCAAACTTTCATGTATTTGTGTCCGCGCGCGCGCACACACACACACACACACACACACACACACACACCACAACACACACACACACACACACACACACACTCTCTCCTCTCTCTCTCTCTCTCTCTCCACACACACACACACACACACACACACACACAACACAAACACACGGGCGCGCGCATGCACGCACGCACACGCACACGTACACACGCACTCACACACACACACCCTCATATAATGCACTTACATACATACACATTTATATATAATATATATATATATATAATATTTTTTTTTTTTAATAGTCTAATATCACCATCGTTGTGAACAGACTCTAAATTAAATCAATCAAAATCATAATAAAACCGATAGTAACCATATTTCTCATTTATCATTATCTGGTTTTGAAAACATCAGTGGAAAGGAAACGGCGTATCAGTTTAATATGCAGCAAAACAGAGGGTGTGCCCTGGTATATGTATTTTGTCCCTAATAGCAATGGTCTGCTGTGAAATGTGTAATTAGTTTTTCCCTGAAGGATTCTGTAATTTGAGTACATCGGAAATGTAGTGGAAGTGAATTCCAAACCACGCTACCTGAGTAAGATAAGCTTCATTTAAATAGATCTATTCTAGGTGTGGGAACCTGGAATTTGGTTGAATCCCTAGGGTTTATGCTAAATTTGGACTGAAGAGTTTGTGGTGCTAAACCCGATGCAATTTTTTGCATTAGCAGACATTTGCTGACAGCAAACATTTCTTATAACGGAAGAGCCCCCGCTTTAGTATAATCCCCTTCACTAAGACTAGATGATTTTAATAGGACTGCTTTAAGTGCTCTTTTGTAGACACTCTTAAGAGGTTTCATGGCATTAACACTAGCAGAATCAAATAGTGTTGAACAATAATTGATTGAAGAGAGAACATGTGCGTGTAGGAACAATTTCCTGGCATGAAGGTTTAAGAAATGCTTAATCTTGCACAGCTGATATGTTTGTCTGGATATTGATTTACATAAACTGCGAAGATGATAAGACCAAGAAAGATTTTTTTTTTTTTTTTTTTTTTTTTTTTTTTTTGCTGTCCCAACCTCTGCGCCACCTCAGAGGCAGTGCACCCACGCCGCTCATTCCGACACCCCGTCCACAGCCACAGCCTGGTCGGCCCCGCCGCAGCCCCGGCACCGGCAATCCACAGGGAGCAGTCAATGTCAAGTCGTCAAGAGGCAACCCACCGGAGGAGACACTGCACTGCTGCCGAGTCACTTCGGTGGTGTTCAGTGGCGCCTGTTCTGCTCTAACATACGCAGGACACCACCTACTAAGCCCCCTACTGACGACAATAATTGCTTAGTCGCGGAGCCGGCGTGAGTGAGCTCTCCCTCCGGAGGGCGCCACCACGTCCGTCCAACGACAGCCCCCATGGACTCGCCGATACCGGTGACCCCGACGGAACCAAACCAAGGCCACAGACGTGGAGAGGACATCGAAATTGAGGTCACCATGAGAGCAGGGCATGAAGGGCCACAGAACTTGAGGCATTTTTTTTTTTTATGCTGATCGATGAGAATGAGGATGATTAAGATGATGCTGCGGATTTCCATTTCGGTCTGAGACTACATGACAGGGCTGTACTCTACGCTTCCTTTCATAATATATCCCGGCGTCAACCAGGCCCGAGAGATACAGGCACCTGCAGTGTTGGTCAGGAAATTTGAGCAACACTCTCAGAAACGCATCCATTAAGTGGATGAAACTCGACTGTGTGGTCCCAGTCTTCCCAACTGAGTCCGCAGCAACTCAACTCTGGGTAGGAGCCGGTCGGGGCAGAAAAACCCACATGACTTCTGATGGGATTCGAACCCACGACCTCCCAGCCGGGAGTCCGCGACGCTGACCACTTCGCCATGGCGGCTGGTCCAAGAAAGATTATTATCAACATATACGCCTAGACCTCAATGGCTGTCCACCACTTCAATTTCCTGGTTATTGATAAAACAGATGGGGGCTGTGTGGTTATGTTTTGTCTTCTCTGCCTTGTTGTTATCAGCATTAGTTTTGTTTTGTTAGGATTCAGTGACATGTGATTTACATTGCACCAATTACTTAAGATATCAGCATTCTTCTGTAATGAAGTGAAAACAGCTTCCAAGCTGGAGCTACTTGTATGGACAGTGGTATCATCACAAAAGAGTTCACATGAATCCTCAATATAAAGAGGGAGATCATTTATATAAACTGAGAACAGCAACGGACCTAACACAGAACCCTGGGGTACGCCATGTTGGAGAGGTAGCTTCTCTGATAATTCATTGTTGACACAAACGATTTGTTGACGATCTTCTAGGAATGATGTTATCAGTTGGAAGGTATTTCCTGTTATACCATACGATAAAAGCTTCCTGCATAACAATTTGTGGTCAATTACATCAAAAGCCTTTGCAAAATCAACAAACAGTGCGCCACAGTATTTATTCTCATTAACACTGGCTAGCCATTGATCTACTAGGTTTGTAAGCGCTGATGACAAGAATGATTTTTCCTGAATCCTGATTGATTTTTATTTAGTAGGTTGGAGGAGTCAAAATGGTGGCAAAGATGTTTATTTATGTGTTTTTCCAAGGGCTTGGACAGAACTGGCAAAATGGATATAGGTCTGTAGTTCGATGGTTCAGATTTGTCTCCAGATTTGAAAATGGGTATTATTTTTGCAACTTTGAACTGAGCGGGAAAGTGACATTTATCAATGCATAAATTGTAAATGTAGGTAAGAGTTTCGCATATAACAGGTGCTGATAGTTTCAGTATTTTTCCATCAATCCCGTCAAGTCCGCGGATTCCTGTCTGCTTTGACTGGCATAAAGCTTGGCAAACATCACTAACTGTCATAGGCGGAACTGGTGTTGCTGGACGAATGTTCAGAGCATTGCAATTTTTTTTTAATTTTTGTAATTCATTTGAGTCAGTATTCTTTTCTTTGACAATGTGTTCTGCAACTGTTGTAAAGTGTTGGTTGAGTTCATTTGGTGTTATGCTGGTAATGGGACTTGTCTTTGACTGTGAAGTTTTATTCGTAAGTTCATTTATTGCTTGCCATATGGACTTCGAATTTTTTTTGTTGGCTACAAGTTCACGAAAAAATTTCATTTTTGCTGTCCGTTTGAGTGAATTGACTTTATTACGTTGCCTTTTAAATCCATCCGACTTCCCTTCTGCTTCAAGCAGATCGTCGCGTAAGAAACAAGCAGCTTGTATTTCATCAGTCATCCACTTTGGTTGTGCACTATGTTTAACTCGACGCGTTTTGAATGGCGCATGCTTGTCATAAACAGAATTAAACGTGTGTAGCCAGTACTCAAGCGCTTTCTCTGGATCAGTGTAATTATAAACATTTATAAAGGGGGAATTCATGAGGTCAGTGAGAAAGGTATCTTCGTGGAAGTGTACAAAAGATCTGTAAGTGATGTGTTTGTGGCCAGTTTTAGGAATTTTGATTCCACTTCTTTTCCACGTAATGCATACTGGAAAGTGGTCGCTGCATCCATTCAAAGGTACACATTTCTCAATGACGTTTTGTGGTTCAGAAAGATAGATGTGGTCAATTAATGTTTTGCTAGTGAGTGTTACTCTGGTTGGCATGTCTATAATTTGGGATAAGTTGTATGAGGTAGTCCTATCTGACCATGATGTTTGGCACTTCAATAGATCAATGTTGAAATCACCTAAAAGTATTAATTCTGTGGCATCAAGCGATGCTGCATCCATCATGGCCGTAAACTTGTCCATCCAACCAGCATTTTCCGCTGGGTTTCGATATACAAATCCTATTTTGATGGGTTTTGTTCTCTTCAACTTGATTACTAACCAAACTGCTTCAATTCCAAAACTTTCAAGATCATACAAACGTTGGGCATTTAATGTTTCATGAACGTAAAGTAATATGCCTGTAGATTTGGATTCGGTGGGATCTCTGCGTACAATATTGTAGCCAGAGATTAAGACAGTGGCATCAGGGACAATATCTGCAAGTCTTGATTCAGTGAAACCAAATATATGAAAGGGTTTGTCTTGATTATACAGTATAGTGGGTCCTCCTGTAACTTGTTTTGTATACGGTTTATATTAAGATGTCCAATACGTAGTCCGTCTTCCTGTGGCCACTTTGAAGATGATTGCATCATTTGTGCAACTAAAACAAATATAGCAAGGATACACGTGAATACATACTCAATGTGTCCGTATGGTATACACACACAACAACTATCTTCAATTCAAAAGGATAATGAATATGAGAAACAAGCAAGTCAAAACTACAAATAAGTGTGATACAACACACTTACACACCAAATCCAACAATGCTCAATGAAAAAGGATAATGAATATGAAAAAGCACAAAAGTTAAATTCACAAAGTTCCGTAACACGCTTGTGGCAAGTGTCACCGAAGCTTTATCCACACCACACGTTTCTGAGCGTGCTCACACACCATTCAGGTACAATAAAACTATGATATAAAAGTCTTGCTTTCTTCAGAAATGCTAATAATGTAGTTCGCAACCTCTTTTTCTTTTCAGCTTATCAGATGGTCGGCAGATTCGGAATTACACAGTCCACATTGGCAGATGCATATAGTTCAAACTCTGCACTTTCCACACGAGTGTATATATACATATAGCACACACGCACACGCACGCACGCACGCACGCACACACCACACACACACACACACACACACACACACACACACACACACACACACACACACACACACACTAATTCAAGTCTACAACTGGCCATAGTTTGGTGGCTTTGGCATGAAGTGTGGCCACTGCCAAAAGGCAGGTGGGAAGCTACGAGGAAAAGAAGGGAAGAACATAGAAGGATACATTGGCGGTGGCATCATGGGTGGTGGTTGTGGAGGCGAAGTGTAGGTCTCTCTACTACCATACGAATTAGTTCCCCGCGTGGTAGTGGGCTTACTGTCCGGTCGTCGGAGTGGGTGGGTGGGGTTTAGAGTGGTGGTAGGAGGGAGGAAAGACTTCCGAGTAGTGTGGGTCGGCCGGAGAATGGGGAAGAGTAGGAGGGTTCTGGGGTTGAGAGGACTGTGATGTGTGATTGTTTGTTGGTAACATGCGTGGAGTAGGTGAATGGACAGGAGGAGGAACGGAGCGGTGATGCAACAAGGGGGAAGTGGAGAGACGTCCAGAGAGAGAGAGAGAGAGAGAGAGAGAGAGAGAGAGAGAGAGAGAGAGAGAGAGAGTTGACAAGAATCTTTTTCCAAGGGAAGTAATTGTTGACAAAGACCAAGTATGCTTTCTTCTTGTATTTCTTAAGAGAACACAAAACCCACAAAATTCCAACGTTTACTTCTGTAAAGAAAAATAGGTCTTTATGAACAAATAGAGGTTTGTTGTATTGGGGAGTAGATGGAATTTGTGACACTGTACATGATCAGTATAAAGCTTGTGGTGGTGGTTGAAATGATGGCACTGTTGCTCATTCCATACGGTATGAACATTGGTGTTTGATTGAAGTCACTATGAATGCACTGGGAAACGTCATGAGATTGTCCGGGGCTACGTTGTAGGCAGGCAGCTGAGCAGGAACACTGAGAGTGTCACCGTCTGATGACGCTGACCTTTCTGGAACTGCTTGCAGTTTGTCCTGGAACCTGCACTGTCGTCCGATTGGAAGACTTCATTAGTCTGTCTTCGCCTGCACTGCCTACCACTCCACACCATCACAACGACATGGGTGCACACTTTACCACCTGCCTACAACTCCAATAGTTGCTTTAGGTTGTTTTTGGTTTTGGTTTTGTCTTTGTGCGTAATGCCGCTGACATACATGAACAACCAGACAGACAGACGCAGGGAGAAATCATAAGGCTCATTGCTGAGGGACTGGCATTGGTAATAATAATGATAATAATTAATTTCAAAGTGAGATGCCTGCAGGTGGACATTTGAAACGAACCTAACAGAAAAAAAAGTCTTCCGCCAGATAAAAGGGAGCTAAACAAAGAAGACAAAACCATGACGCGTTTCGACCTCTGTGCTCTTCTTTCAGGCCAGACAAACAACATTGCAGATAATGAACACGAAAAAGGAACAATCGCTTCTCTCCTCCAATTGAGCGCCAAATGATCATAATGCAGAAATCGACGAAAATGATATGTCAAACACGTACGATTTATGTACAGTGCCTTTTTAATGATAATTGCTCAAAGCCAGAGTAATAAGAAACGCTCGTGCAGAAAAACAGGTGTCATTAAGAAAGGAATCACCCTCACAAACAGGTTTAAAGTCTACATACTCAATGTCCAGACCCTCTAACGAATGGAACCAAAGCATTTCGTCACGGAGCACGCGCTTTTCTATATATGTTATTATTTATGAGGATTCAGTTCATCGGTGGCATAGTGAACTGTTTGGATCAACAGATTTGTCATCCTTCCAGGGTAGTGGAGAAGAGAGAGAGAGAGAGAGAGAGAGAGAGAGAGAGAGAGAGAGAGAGAGAGAGAGGAGGAAGACATCTGCACTGCAGTTACACCAATATCTACCAATGTACTTTAAACTACAGTCACACCAATATCTACCAATGTACTTTAAACTACAGTTACACCAATATCTACCAATGTACTTTAAACTACAGTCACACCAATATCTACCACTGTACTTTAAACTACAGTCACACCAATATATACCACTGTACTTTAAACTACAGTCACACCCATATCTACCACTGTACTTTAAACTACAGTCACACCCATATCTACCACTGTACTTTAAACTACAGTCACACCAATATCTACCACTGTACTTTAAACTACAGTCACACCAATATGTACCACTGTACTTTAATCTACAGTCACACCAATATCTACCACTGTACTTTAAACTACAGTCACACCAATATGTATCCACTGTACTTTAAACTACAGTCGCACACACACGGAGAAAGTGGAATGAGTTCGCGCGCGCTCGCACACGTAACGTGGCAGTATGTTCAAACGCACTCTTATTGCTTTGTTATATCTCTGTCGCTTTCACTGTCAAAGACTTTCGTAGAGTGTTTACCGTCATATCCATAACAGCAACTGTGATTAGAGTTGGTATCAAACACACAGGACTGGCGAAGTTGATTTTAATAGGAGCCATGCCATAGATCCTACTTCAGTCCTGCTCAGCCTTTCTTTTGGAGTTTGGATGTCTTTGTTTTTGGTTTAGCAACATTCCTCGTAGTTAATGCTTTGTTTTGCTTTTAAAATGTTATAGCTTCTTCTGATTAATTTTGGTTTCTAATTTGAAAGGAAATCCAAAATGGGGCAGGAAACGTAAACAGTAATTAAAAAAATAAGTACAGCATCTCTTGCTCCATTATGAACTAAACCCACCACCATCACTTTCAAAGGAAACAATTACAAAGAAATCTAGCTGTATGCTCCGACGAACAGACCGGCACCAACATATGCAGCTACGCGCGCGCATACACATAGAGAAACAGACACACATTCATGCATGCACGCACGCATGCACGTGTTCGGAGGGAAAGCAGTGTACTGGGCATTATCTTCACCTTCCCACGAAAATGGAAAAAACAAACAAACAAACACACTCACAAAGCGAAAAATTTGCGCTGCCGACGGTAGGGGGCGAGAGCTTGAGGTCGACCTGTTCCCATTGAACCGTGGTGTTATTTCTATGACAGAATAGCCAGTCGTCCTCCTCCCGATGGGACAAAAAAAAAAAAAAAAGAAAAAAAAAAAAAAAAACAAACTCGGGGAGAAACCAGCGGAACAAGATCTACGTAGTGTGGTCTGCCAGTTAGGTCAGACGAGATAAACGGGAGGCGAATACAGCATACTGTTGTTGCCTACGAAGAGAACAAACAAACAAGCAACCAAAAACATTCTCTTGTTGAGCGTCTTCTTCCTTTCTTTCTTCTTCTTCTTGAAAAACTCCTGTTTTTCTTTGTCCATCTTTTATCATTTTTTCCTATACTTTACTGTTTAAAAATTCAGTTTATGTCTTTGTATCTTTTTTTGGAGTTGCTTTGTTGTCTCTCTCTCTCTCTCTCTCTCTCTCTCTCTCTCTCTCTCTCTCTCTCTCTCTCCTCTCTCTCTCTCTCTTCTCTCTTTAAACTTGCTCGTTTCCGTCTTTCATTCTCTCTGTACTTCATTGACCATTTCTATGTTCATGTCTTGTCAATTTTTGCGTTGTTTTGTTGTCTATTTCTCTCTTTTTTGAAAACATCCTCATCGTGTCTCCCTTTCGTTCTTTCTGTACTCTTTTTGTTGTTGTTGTCGAAAATTTCTGTGTTTGTCTTTGGCAGCCTCGACCCAGCAGACCTGCACCGCCAAGGCCGGCATCAAGCAAGCAGAGCAGAGCAGAGGAGAGAGGCCCAGTGGGAAGAACGGAGGCGCCGCAGACGGGCAAAGAATGGCGTCGGCACCCACAGACACTGATGACCGAGACTTCACATGCAGCACAACACTATTGTCTCTCCAGACAGACGGATGGCAACTTTGTGTCAATTGTGCCTTGTTTTGGTGTGCACTTCTTTCTTTTTAGTTGGTTGATGTTTGTCTTTCTTTCTATCTATCGATCTTTCCTTCTTTCTTCCTATCTTCCAGTCTTCTTTACTCCCTTTCTTTCGTTCTTTCTTCCTGTGTATCCTGTTTTCTCTCCTTTTTTCTTTCTTCTGCCCCCCCCCCCCCCCCAACTTTCAACGTTGCTTTCTTTCCTTTATATCTTTCTCTCTTGATTTCTTTATTAAAAAGTCGTTCGTCAGTTATTTCCTATTTTTGCTGGATGTCTTTTGTCCATGTTGCTGTTGTTGGTTGCTGTCATTTCGTAATCCCATCCCTGCTTTCCTCTGTCTATCTCTGTTTGTCTCATTCTTTTGTCTGTACTCGTCGCTGTGCCTCTTGTGTCTCTTTGTGTCTGTCTGTCTGTGTCTGTCTGTCTCTCTGTCTGTCTGTCTGTCTGACTCTCGTATTTCCTCTCGGTCTGTTTGATCTGTCTCATGCTGTGTTACATTTGTGTGTGTGTGTGTGTGTGTGTGTGTGTGTGTGTGTGTGTGTGTGTGTGTGTGTGTGTGTGTGTGTGTGTGTTTTCTTTTTGTCACGTTGTCTGGGACATTGCTTTTGACCAATTCCCTTCTTAATTAAATGAAATGCCATTAAAGAGTGCTGAAGATGTCTAATGTGTCATGTTCAATCAGTGATTACGGGACCTAATTATCATCTTACTCTTGACGTCTTTCTGACAAGATAACAATAATATTGAGTGTGTGTGTGTGTGTGTGTGTGGTGTGTGTGTGTGTGTGTGTGTGTGTGTGTGTGTGTGTGTGTGATGTGTTTTAATGTGTGTGTAGTTGTAGGTGTGTGTATATGTGTGAGTGTGTGTGTCAGCAACACGGTGCCGCAGACCAAACGGGCCTGGCGAGGCAGGAACTAACACAAGTTGGTGCTTTCTGTGTAGCTTCCGTGTTGTCTGCTTCGCCGTCCGTTCAAAGCATTCCAACATATTCATAGACTATGGATGACAACTTCAGAACCCTAGGAATAATATGAAACATGTCACACTGGATAATGTTGTCGCTGTATGACATTGTTGGTGATTAAAATCGGAGAATGAAGCCGCAGTGAACGAGTTTGTATCCAATGTTTCTCTATTGCGATGAGGAACACCAAACAGCATGAACTCTTTTTGTCATGACTGAACAGCAGGCGTTTCAGTCTGTTCACACCTGTAGATGTGATTCTCCAAGACTGTATCTGAGCGGAGAACTTGGTCTCTGAAAAGGAGTACCAAACACAACTGGCTTTCCTCCTCGCCTGGCTGTCGACATAAGCTCTGGATACGATTTCCGATGGAAAAATACTCTGTGGAAACGGACCAATAATGTCTATACATTTTCAGTTGTATTTATCATAGACATGGAGTCATCAACAACATTTCGATCGGGAAGTCTGAATTTCGTAGAGTGTCAGTTAGCGCACGACTCCGACAATGACACAAAGTGGAACGAAGAAGGCGACTGTTCCAGACAGGTCGGCATCGTCAGTCATGTCGTAGAGTCGCAAACTTGTGCGGAAAAGATCGTAGGTATGCGATGCACGAAATGAGAGCTTACGGACTTGACTTGGAACTTACGTTTTTGATTCGACAGTTTTTCTGACAAACTTTTGGGAAATCAAGAAATAGTCCAGGTTTGGTTGGCGAAAGATGGAAAATGGCGCCGAAATTGATGGTGCAAGATACCAGTTTAGGGAAAATATGAGCTTTGTGGTCCAAGGTATAAAGTACATTCATTGTTGTGACTTTAGCGACGTATACATAATAATCATATAGGTTCCGAGGCACTGACATGTTAAAGAGTCGACACGAAATAATCCAGATTCATCAATCAAAGGAGGTCAGACGGAAGGTAACTCCCGAACAAACCATGTTAACTGGCGGGCGAAGGAGAAAAAAGGCGCCAAAATCGATCGTGCAAAATACCAGTTTAGTTTAGAAAATATGGGCTTTTCGGTCCAACACAGTTGTAAAGAATAAGATTCATTTATTTGTGTGACTTCAGCGACGTAGACATAATAATGATGTAGGTTCTGAGGCATTCCCATTTGAAAGAGTTGACACGAGCTAATCCAAGACTGCTCAATCAGGGGAGGTAAGGGGAAGGTAACTCCCGAACAGAACATTTCATTTGCCTTGGGTCACCACGAGAGACGTGCCCATTTGAGCACCCGGCTACGAAGACCTTCACTTGCTGATGTATTTGTCAGTTGTTCCTGTTGATATTGGTTCTCTCTGAAACACTTTGCTCCCTGGGATTCGTTGTGGCTAAGGCCGTGTCCGGATGAAGTGTGGTTTGTGTATGGGAGAGCGTCATTAATGAGCAGTGTGGTGAAGAATGCACAGAACAATGACACGTAACAACAGCAACAGCAACCTCCACAGTGACATCATCAGCCACCACCATAACAAAATACAGCTTCAACGGAACTAAATCGTTCCTCTTTTTGACAACCCTCCCCGGCTCCCCTCTTCACATTTATTGTCCATACTCATTCCCTCAAATCAATACAATCAGATTTATGTTCACTCCATTTGTAGTCCTTTTCGTGCGCACAGAGTGAATCGATGTTGAGAGAAACAATTACAGAAACCTTGAAAAAGAAGAAAAGGGCAGTAATTCCTACAAGAAAGCAAAGGGCAGTAATTCGGTTGGGGTTGGTCAGGAATATCTTCAAAGGAATCGCTCTTTGTGGGATTGATTCAACCTTTTCTTTCAAAACAATTCAAAACAATAAAAGGACTATGCCGCCCAACGAACGAAGCAAACAAATGACATGACAAAACGCGACGCCTACAAAGAAATAGAGTAACTCTTGTCAATCACGATGAGAAAAAAGTGAGTGATTGTTCGTTCTTCGTAATGGTCCCAAATGATGTTTCATGTTGCCTGAGGAACAAGACACAAGAGGTCTGGAAAGGCGTCGTGTTTGTCTTGTCATTGGTTTGTCCGGCGTAGTCATTTCTCTTGGAACTAGGTTTCCATTTCCGCCTGCAGTCCCTCCCCCACACCTTCCCTCCCTGCCCCGCCCCTGCATGATGGTATGACAGTAGTCACGTCAGTGTGAACACAACGCCTGTGCTGGCTCCTGATCCCCTTTACTGTTGGAGGTGGAGAAGGCATTGGGGGTACAGGCTGTGACCTGAGCAATGACCCTCTGCTACACAGGATTTTCTCTGATAGTTGATTGTACTGGGCTCCAGACTGATGTGGTCTGGCAGTATCACATGTCATCTGGGCAGAGGTGGGACGCATCCACATCTGGGGGTGGGAATGCACCCTGCCCCCGAACTAGTACATAGCGCAGGCTATGCACGGTACACCTTGTTGGTTTCTTGGTCTCTGGATATCTGAAACTCATTCTAACGTATCTGTGTGGCCCAGGAGTTCCATTGAATCACCAGCATACTCTACGTTTTTTGCAATGGTGTACCCTGGGGATTGAAACAGACGGCGTTTAAGCGTGTCCATTTTGAGTTGAAAGGTTGCCATGCAACACGTGTGTGTGTGTGTGTGTGTGTGTGTGTGTGTGTGTGTGTGTGTGGTGTGTGTGTGTGTGTGTGGTACTTTGTTATGGGTTCCAGGGCATTCCAGTTTACGTGGCAATGACTTAGCTGACTTTTATGCAAAGGGAGCTGCCAGAAATAAATCTGATGTTTTTCAATTGTGATATCCTTCTTTCTTCTCTGAAGCTATCCACATTCTGACAAGTTCAGTCTGGAACATAAGACAGAATCAATACCTTGAAGATTCAGCTCGGAAGCACAGATGGGATATGACTAAAGCAACAAGCAAAGGTTGTAATCCTCCAGGGCCAATCCCAAATCGTAACCTTGTACATAGGCTACGGGTTAATGGTTGGTTAGGTAGGTATTTAAAACCGGCACCTGCTTGTGCATGTGGTCAGACTCTCGATATCCCTCATTTTTTTGTTTGACTGTACTAGTACAAAAAAATCACTTTCAGCCTCTTCATGATAAGATGAAGCCTTCAAGCTTCCGCTGACTATGTCTAGTGTTTTCAATCCCAGTTATGAGAACGGTTGGAGTCTGGCAATGTTGGCTGTTTATCCTATTAAATCTCATCCACTTGAAAGATATTTTTAACTCTTCTACCGCCCACCCCCTCCTCACTGCCTCCCCCCTAACAGTTTTTTTTTTCCGATTCACGAATTTTTGAAATGTTAAAATCTTATTCTAGGCATATACTATATCAGTATGGTTCGGCGTCTAATTTGCACGTAGAGCAAGGCTTTTTCATCCCCCCCCCCCCCCCCCCACCCACTCTCTTTCTCCCTCTTCTCCCCTTCCCCAATCCATATACACCCATAAGCTTTTCGACTCTAACGAGTAATACTACTTCGTTGATGATCCTTGACTACCATATATTGGATATACATGTGGTCACACAGAATTGGTGTTTCTGAATACCGGTATATATGGGCTCTTAGTGTGTGTGTGTGTGTGTGTGTGTGTGTGTGTGTGTGTGTGTGTGTGTGTGTGTGTTTGTGTGTGTGTGGTGTGTGCGTGCGTGCGTGCGTGCGTGCGTGCGTGCGTGTGTGTGTGTGTGGTGGTGGTGTGTGTGTGTGTGTGTGTGTGTGTGTGTGTGTGTGTGTGTGTGTGTTGTTTGTGTATGTAGAAATTATTTCGTCTATAGGCTTATTGCTTTGATGTTTGGACGAACGAACGAACGAAGTTTAATGATGTTAGGCTGTAAAGCCCATTAAGCAAATCGACACGATGTACAACAACAAAACGCGACTCAATTTCGATTTCATTAACATGGAAACCACAGCAATGTCCTTTTCTTTCACTTTACATGACGAAATCGAGAACGAGAAAATGCCACTGGTATTCACTGTCAGTTTCTGTTGACGACGGTCACCCCAGGTAAAACTGGATCAGTCCGTGGACAGCGTGCAGCCGCCATAGAGCACATGCTTGGGTCTCTGCATGCTTCGTGTTGCCGATGCGTCTTCCTTTCCAAAGGCAGGCCAATTTAACACATTCCTCTGATGACATGTGTCTTTCTTCCTGCTTGTCAAACCAGAATAAGCAATCGTCTTCCAAACACGGATCGCAGGAATATTCTAGAACGACGTCGTCTGATTCACACAGCAGCACACCCACATCATCCGTTTGATGGAACACGACCTTCCGAAATCCTTATTTCTGTGGGGACTCGGAATTCCCTCCACCTTCCTCTGTCAGAGTAACGACATAACCCTTAACCTTTCCCCCCTGCAAAAACCCCGACAAAATGTCTATATTCTCCAACTGTTCGATGCCGACGGGTGGATTTCTGGGCCCCTGCTGTTAAACTCCGACAGATCGGGAAAGCAAAAACCCAAGCTAACCCGAAATATCGACGTGTAAACATCATCTGAATTGGGTTGGGGGTTTCCCCCCGTGCTGTGTACTGTTTCACCAATTCGGTGTTTGGTAGGCCCCAGTTCATTCGCGCACAAGTGGTTCCGAGACCCGCACCCAAACCTTTCTGTCGTCTGTTTTGTGCTTTGAACTTTTCTCTTGATCCCGTCGCATTTTGGCTGGGGGGGGGGGGGGGGGGGGGGGGGGGGGGCGGGGGGGCTTCTTCCCTTCCATAGTAAGAACTTGCGTTCCCGGTTTAGCACAGGATCTTCCATTTTTGTTACCTGGGGGGACCCGGGTTCATCGCAGAGCGACCACTGTGTTGCTGCCTTCCCAGTAATTTTCCCGTTGAAAACACGTTTACAGTCAGCAGGGCGTTTAGGGGTGATCCGCAGTCGCTGGAATCCATAACTGGCATTGTCACAGGAAATAGCAAAAAACTGCCGCAGCTGAAATTAAAAGCGCCCTGTCGCTTCGTGTCAAATCTCTGACCCCCCCCTTTTATGTTTTAAGAGGGAGAGAAGGGTGGGGGCAAAGGGGCAAAGGGGTACAAATTGATATAAGGGGAATTCTTTTTTATTAATTTTTTTTTTTGTGTGTGTGTGGTGTGTGTGTGGGGGTGTGTGTGGGGGGGGGGGGGGGGGGGGGGGAAGAGAGAAAAGAGAGAGAGAGAGAGAGAGCGTGGGTGTGCATGTGCGTGCGCGCGGGGTATTGGCGTGTAAACGCGTTTTTTTTGAGAGTGAATGCATGGGTTTGTGTAGAG
>JAMYXO010000562.1:5000-42935 GCA_033310375.1 Conus canariensis
TAGAAGAGTTTGAAGAATTAATTACGGAGCTTTTTGAGCGCGCCGATATGCGGGAAAGCGTAAGGAACGCCATCAATAAACTGCCGCATTCTTGGCCTCATCTAGTTATAAAGTTGTTTACCATTTTAATTGATCAAATAGCTCCTGAAGATTTAAATCTGTCTGCTTCTACTGATTCTGAAGGAGTAACTGTTACCTTTAAACCTGGGCAGTTTTTAAGATTAGTAAAAGACTATGAATAATAAATAACAGCTGAATTTACAATTATTTTTTTTATTGCTTTTAAAAAGGGCTTTAAAAAATGGATTGCGACGAGCTATTAAAGTGTGAGGAGGCGGCAGACCTCTGTCATAAAGAAAGATTATACTCGCTGGCTGCATGTGGGAAAACCAGGCAGTATTTAGGCGCTGAACTAAGTATTGAACAGATTCAGCAATTGTCTACATCAGACGTTGAGAAGTATTACGCTAGGTACGAGGCACAGCTAGGATCAAAAATGGTTAGATCGGTGGGACAGACAATAATTAGCTTATATGCTAAATTAGTAGGCAAGATAGCGCCGATTGATTCAGAAGAAGATTTAAAATATGACTTAACACAAGATCCGGTTTTAACCAAGTCCCTAGAATCTCTTGCATGTGACATGTATTATAGATTTGGGACGTTGCTATGTCCATTCATCATGGGATTAATTACTTTTAATCATATTAATTTTAATCATATTAATTTTAATCAGACTAAAAAAAATGAGCGAGCAGGAGAAGAAGACTCCACAGGAGCAGAATGTCCCACAAGTGAATTCTCCACAAGTGAATTTACAGGCGAGTGCCCCACAAGTGAATCCACAACTGAGTGTCCCACAAGTGAGTAGTGTTACTAAGTCTAAAAATTCTGGCCGCGTTGAGGCCGGTCGTAAACTAGCTGAATGGAACAGACTGCAAAAAGCAAACCAAGCAGCAAAACAAAAATTATTAGATAGTAATACAACATCAGCACCAGCACCGCCGCCGCCACCACCAACAACAACACAATCAAACTATAAGATGTATTATTATGTACTGGGGTGTGTTGTTGTTGGTGGAGGGCTTTTAGCATACAAGCGCCTAAAGCCATACTTAGCAACAAAGTCACAAACCCCACAAAAACAGTAAAAGAACCAGCTTCTGCAAAAAAAGTACAACCTCCTGCTGTAGACCCATTTTTAATAAATTAGTTTTTTTAATGTGTTGTTAAGTACTGGTTAAGTACTGGCTATGTACTGGTTAAGTCAGTTATAACAAGTTAAGTACAAGTTAAGTGCAAGTAAAGTGCAAGTCATGTTAAGTACTAGTTAAGTACTAGTTAAGTACTAGTTAAGATCTTAAGTAAAGTACTAGTTAAGTACTAGTTAAGTACTAGTTAAGATCTTAAGTTAAGTACTAGTTAAGATCTTAATTTAAGTCGGTCAAGTCAGTTCTCCAGTGGTCTATAGCGTATGAAAACTCGGGGTTAACGGAAGTTCGCTTGCTATTGTTAGAGTCTAGTGACTTCTTATTAACAGCAGTTGTGTTTACTTGATGAAGTAGTAGAAAGAAACTCGTGGAGAGCGTGGCAGCAGAGAGTCCTCAGAAGAGAAGCCCCCTTCAAGCAAGTGTTTCGGCCCTTATCTCCTGACACTCTTGGGGGGTTGGGCCACACCCGGTTCATGACTCCGGATGTCCCTCTGCTGCCCCTTTTTTTTTCCCATCTTGGGACGAGCCATGGCTGGGATTCGAACCCATGACCCTCTGGACATGCTCATTTTCCACTTAATGACTCGCGCTTTAACCACTGAGCCACAGGGACACCTGATATTTGTAGGGAAATTAAGCCTTATGAAGTTCACTTTTGTTCCTCCTTGACCAGATCCAGCTTGAACACCTCTCTGCCGCTTCTGCCATTGCTTTCAGGGCTCTGGTTTTTTCCTTCCCTGCAACTGAGAGCTGTTTCATGAGGCTGTATGCAGACGTTCCTACAAACCCCCTAGCTCCAATTTCTGCAGTGAGGACTTTGACCTGATAGCCTTCTCTCCTCAGGCTGTTTGCCAGATCAGCATACTTTTCAGTCTTGTAGATTTGAGCTGCCTCCATTCTGTTCTCATATGGCACCGTGAGCTCGATCATGATCAGCTGCTTGGTTGACTTAGAGTGGACTACTATGTCTGGTCTCATGCCACTCTTGCTGATGATCTCTGGGTGACTCTTCCATTCTGGGAGGTCTGCAGTGCACTCCCAGTCATCTGCCCCGTCCAGCAGACTCTGCCTGCCTGTTTCGAGTGGCACTGTTGTTCTTGGCCATGATTTGCTGCCTCCTGCCGTGAAGAATGTTGCGGGTGCTTTTGGAGTCCTGATTTTCCCTTTTGTGGTGTTGGTACTAGCCCAGACTACTTGTACAATTTCTTTGAGCACTTGGTTGTGCCTCCATGTGTACCTTCCTTGAGCCAGGGCTACTTTACATGAGCTTAGGACATGCTCCACTGTTTGTTTTTCATGGCAGAGGGGGCATGCAGGATCGTCTGTTTTCCCCCACTTCACCAGGTTTGCATTTGAGGGCAGAAGGTCATATGCAGATCTGAGAATGAAGCTGATCCTGAGAGGGGCCATGTGCCAAATGTCATTCCAAGTGAGACTTCTTTGGAGTGCATTCTCCCACGTTGTCCATTGCCCTTGCTGGCTCTGCTGGACTGCTTTTTGGAGTCTTTTTTGGTCTTCTTCTTTTCTCATCTCCTGAATCATCATGTCTCTTTTGGCTTTTCCTTTGGCCTTTGACTACCAACCATTCAGTTTTGGTCACCCCCAGTCCCTGTCTGTTGGTCTGTGTGTGTCCTGTTATTTCTCTGATCTTGAGACTTTCTTTTGCAGAATCCATCGCCTCTTGAACTTTCCATTTTCTGCCTGTCTTCAGCTGGGGCTTAATTGCTTCTACCACCTTGTCTCCTGAGTCCTCCAGCATGCTTTGAAGTCTGATCTTCCCTGCTTTGTATTCCTCCAGGATGGATTTCAGGGGTAGTTTCAGCTTTGCTTGGCGACAGTACAGCGCTATGTCAGTCAGACAGGGTGGGACACCAAGCCATTTCCTTGTGAACTTGTTGATTTTGGCTTCCATTGCCTCCACTATGCTGGTGCAGATGTCGTATATCATCAGAGGCCATAGCAGCTTTGGTATCAGCATGAACTGCAGACACCAGACCTTGTATTTGCCAGGGAGCCCACACTGGTCAATGGTCTCCAAGCCTTCCTCCGCCATCTGCTTGGTTTCTTTTGCTCTTTGTGTGTCTTTCAGCGTATCATCATACCATCTTCCAAGGCTCTTGACTGGTTCTTCTGTGACTGTTGGAATGGCCTGGTTGGCAACACTGAAGACCACAGATCCGGCCACTTTTCCTTTCCTCAGTGAGAGACTCCGTGATTTCTTTGGCTTGAACTTCATTCTGGATGAGGCAACTATGTCGTCCAGCCTCTCCAGCACATGACGTGTCTCGTCTTCTCTGGATGAAATCACTGTAGTGTCATCCATGAAGGCCTTGAGAGGAGGCATCTTGTATCCATCGCCAAGGTCTGTTTGTCTCGCGTTGTTTGTTGCTGCTTTCAAGATGAGTTCCATTGCCAGCACGAACAGTATTGGGGAAATTGCACAGCCCATTGCAATACCCACTTCCAAGTTGATCCAGTCTGTTGTGTACTCCTTGGTAGAGAACCGCATTGAGAAGCCATTGAAGTACTTCTTGAGCATGTCGCGGATGTTCTTTGGCACATGGTACATCTCAAGAGCCAACTGTGTCATCTCATGGGGCACAGATCCATATTCGTTTGCCAGATCAAGCCACACTACGTCCAGGTCTCTCTTTTCTGTTCTTGCTTTTTGGATTGCGTCCCAGATCATTGTGGCGTGTTCTACACAGCCCGCCACGCCTGGGATGCCACCTTTCTGGACTGACACATCCAAGTACTTGTTTTCCATCAGGTACTTGGTCAGCCTTGCTGCCATGACAGAGAAGAAGATTTTCCCTTCGACGTTCAGTAGTGATATTGGCCTGAACTGGCTAATGTCACTTGAGTTTTGCTCTTTGGGGATGTACACACCGTCTGCCGTCATCCACTGGCCGCTGATCTTCTGGTTTCTCCAAGCCGATCGCAGCAGCCTGTGGAGCCACTCCAGCACCTTGGGACATTTCTTGTAAAGCTGGTAAGGTATTCCGTTTGGCCCTGGTGATGATTTGGCTCTGGCTTTGTCGACCACCTTCTTGATTTCCGCCAACGTTGGAGGCTTGCCATTGAACTGTTTCTCAGGGTTGGTTGGCCACACCAGACCTTGAATGTCGAGTGGTGCTTTGCTCTGTGGGTCAGAGTATGTTTTCCTCAGATGCTGCTCAAGAACTCCTTTGTCCACACTTAGGGTCCCAGATTTTGGCTGCTCAAACAGTGTTCTGGCAAACTGGAAGGGGTCTCTGAAGAAGCGCTCTTGTGTCTTCTTCTTTTTGCTCTTCCTCTTCCTCGCAGATTCCGCTTTGCTGAGGGCACTGTGTTTTTCTTTCAGGTCTTTCCACAGTTTTTCCAAGCCTTGTTTTTCAGCTGGCAGTGCGGTCTTCATTTGCATCTTGAGGTTTTTCTTTTGGACCCTGATCTTGTCCATCTTTTCTTGGCGTCTGGATTTCTTTGGAGGTGTTTTCTCTTTGGGTAGTTTTGCTCCATAGGCGTCTCTACATGTGGCATACACAATGTCCCCATATGTGGCTAGTTTGTGTTCCAGGGTGCTTTTCCCTATCAGTGCATCGAGTCTTTGGACGATTTTTGCATCCAGTTTCTCCCAATCTTCAGTTTCGTTTGCTCGTGGCAGGTTGAGTTTCAGGCGCCTGGCATCGAGGGCCTGTGCAAATTCCTCATCCGAACCAACAGCGTGGATGTCCTTGGCACTGTGGTTTAAATCCTGGCCTTGGTCTTCCGACGTCTTATCTGCTGATGCAGTGCGCTGCTGCTCATTCAGATGAGTCTTCACACATCCCATCTTTGTTCTGTGGATCTTCATGCCACGGGTGGTAGCGAAACGCTTTCCACAGACACATGGATATTCCATTTGGTCCATGTTCATAGTCCGTTTGGGATTTGCAGTCATGATTGGTTGAGCACCGATGGATTCATCATTCTCTCCCCCTTTCGGTGAATCCTGGGAGCATCTTTTCCTTTTATTTTTAGTAGCCACATGTTTAAGGCAAAGTGGGGAGCCAGCCCACAGAGCCCTTGGTTCTGGTCTTTCCCAGTGTCCTCCGGTCTTTCCCGGACGTCCTCCGGCCTATTCCCGGAAGTCAATGGTTTACCCATGCATCAGTAGAAAGAAACTCGTGGAGAGCGTGGCAGCAGAGAGTCCTCAGAAGAGAAGCCCCCTTCAAGCAAGTGTTTCGGCCCTTATCCCCTGACACTCTAGGGGGGTTGGGCCACACCCGGTTCATGACTCCGGATGTCCCTCTGCTGCCCCTTTTTTTTTCCCATCTTGGGACGAGCCATGGCTGGGATTCGAACCCATGACCCTCTGGACATGCTCATTTTCCACTTAATGACTCGCGCTTTAACCACTGAGCCACAGGGACACCTGATATTTGTAGGGAAATTAAGCCTTATGAAGTTCACTTTTGTTCCTCCTTGACCAGATCCAGCTTGAACACCTCTCTGCCGCTTCTGCCATTGCTTTCAGGGCTCTGGTTTTTTCCTTCCCTGCAACTGAGAGCTGTTTCATGAGGCTGTATGCAGACGTTCCTACAAACCCCCTAGCTCCAATTTCTGCAGTGAGGACTTTGACCTGATAGCCTTCTCTCCTCAGGCTGTTTGCCAGATCAGCATACTTTTCAGTCTTGTAGATTTGAGCTGCCTCCATTCTGTTCTCATATGGCACCGTGAGCTCGATCATGATCAGCTGCTTGGTTGACTTAGAGTGGACTACTATGTCTGGTCTCATGCCACTCTTGCTGATGATCTCTGGGTGACTCTTCCATTCTGGGAGGTCTGCAGTGCACTCCCAGTCATCTGCCCCGTCCAGCAGACTCTGCCTGCCTGTTTCGAGTGGCACTGTTGTTCTTGGCCATGATTTGCTGCCTCCTGCCGTGAAGAATGTTGCGGGTGCTTTTGGAGTCCTGATTTTCCCTTTTGTGGTGTTGGTACTAGCCCAGACTACTTGTACAATTTCTTTGAGCACTTGGTTGTGCCTCCATGTGTACCTTCCTTGAGCCAGGGCTACTTTACATGAGCTTAGGACATGCTCCACTGTTTGTTTTTCATGGCAGAGGGGGCATGCAGGATCGTCTGTTTTCCCCCACTTCACCAGGTTTGCATTTGAGGGCAGAAGGTCATATGCAGATCTGAGAATGAAGCTGATCCTGAGAGGGGCCATGTGCCAAATGTCATTCCAAGTGAGACTTCTTTGGAGTGCATTCTCCCACGTTGTCCATTGCCCTTGCTGGCTCTGCTGGACTGCTTTTTGGAGTCTTTTTTGGTCTTCTTCTTTTCTCATCTCCTGAATCATCATGTCTCTTTTGGCTTTTCCTTTGGCCTTTGACTACCAACCATTCAGTTTTGGTCACCCCCAGTCCCTGTCTGTTGGTCTGTGTGTGTCCTGTTATTTCTCTGATCTTGAGACTTTCTTTTGCAGAATCCATCGCCTCTTGAACTTTCCATTTTCTGCCTGTCTTCAGCTGGGGCTTAATTGCTTCTACCACCTTGTCTCCTGAGTCCTCCAGCATGCTTTGAAGTCTGATCTTCCCTGCTTTGTATTCCTCCAGGATGGATTTCAGGGGTAGTTTCAGCTTTGCTTGGCGACAGTACAGCGCTATGTCAGTCAGACAGGGTGGGACACCAAGCCATTTCCTTGTGAACTTGTTGATTTTGGCTTCCATTGCCTCCACTATGCTGGTGCAGATGTCGTATATCATCAGAGGCCATAGCAGCTTTGGTATCAGCATGAACTGCAGACACCAGACCTTGTATTTGCCAGGGAGCCCACACTGGTCAATGGTCTCCAAGCCTTCCTCCGCCATCTGCTTGGTTTCTTTTGCTCTTTGTGTGTCTTTCAGCGTATCATCATACCATCTTCCAAGGCTCTTGACTGGTTCTTCTGTGACTGTTGGAATGGCCTGGTTGGCAACACTGAAGACCACAGATCCGGCCACTTTTCCTTTCCTCAGTGAGAGACTCCGTGATTTCTTTGGCTTGAACTTCATTCTGGATGAGGCAACTATGTCGTCCAGCCTCTCCAGCACATGACGTGTCTCGTCTTCTCTGGATGAAATCACTGTAGTGTCATCCATGAAGGCCTTGAGAGGAGGCATCTTGTATCCATCGCCAAGGTCTGTTTGTCTCGCGTTGTTTGTTGCTGCTTTCAAGATGAGTTCCATTGCCAGCACGAACAGTATTGGGGAAATTGCACAGCCCATTGCAATACCCACTTCCAAGTTGATCCAGTCTGTTGTGTACTCCTTGGTAGAGAACCGCATTGAGAAGCCATTGAAGTACTTCTTGAGCATGTCGCGGATGTTCTTTGGCACATGGTACATCTCAAGAGCCAACTGTGTCATCTCATGGGGCACAGATCCATATTCGTTTGCCAGATCAAGCCACACTACGTCCAGGTCTCTCTTTTCTGTTCTTGCTTTTTGGATTGCGTCCCAGATCATTGTGGCGTGTTCTACACAGCCCGCCACGCCTGGGATGCCACCTTTCTGGACTGACACATCCAAGTACTTGTTTTCCATCAGGTACTTGGTCAGCCTTGCTGCCATGACAGAGAAGAAGATTTTCCCTTCGACGTTCAGTAGTGATATTGGCCTGAACTGGCTAATGTCACTTGAGTTTTGCTCTTTGGGGATGTACACACCGTCTGCCGTCATCCACTGGCCGCTGATCTTCTGGTTTCTCCAAGCCGATCGCAGCAGCCTGTGGAGCCACTCCAGCACCTTGGGACATTTCTTGTAAAGCTGGTAAGGTATTCCGTTTGGCCCTGGTGATGATTTGGCTCTGGCTTTGTCGACCACCTTCTTGATTTCCGCCAACGTTGGAGGCTTGCCATTGAACTGTTTCTCAGGGTTGGTTGGCCACACCAGACCTTGAATGTCGAGTGGTGCTTTGCTCTGTGGGTCAGAGTATGTTTTCCTCAGATGCTGCTCAAGAACTCCTTTGTCCACACTTAGGGTCCCAGATTTTGGCTGCTCAAACAGTGTTCTGGCAAACTGGAAGGGGTCTCTGAAGAAGCGCTCTTGTGTCTTCTTCTTTTTGCTCTTCCTCTTCCTCGCAGATTCCGCTTTGCTGAGGGCACTGTGTTTTTCTTTCAGGTCTTTCCACAGTTTTTCCAAGCCTTGTTTTTCAGCTGGCAGTGCGGTCTTCATTTGCATCTTGAGGTTTTTCTTTTGGACCCTGATCTTGTCCATCTTTTCTTGGCGTCTGGATTTCTTTGGAGGTGTTTTCTCTTTGGGTAGTTTTGCTCCATAGGCGTCTCTACATGTGGCATACACAATGCCCCCATATGTGGCTAGTTTGTGTTCCAGGGTGCTTTTCCCTATCAGTGCATCGAGTCTTTGGACGATTTTTGCATCCAGTTTCTCCCAATCTTCAGTTTCGTTTGCTCGTGGCAGGTTGAGTTTCAGGCGCCTGGCATCGAGGGCCTGTGCAAATTCCTCATCCGAACCAACAGCGTGGATGTCCTTGGCACTGTGGTTTAAATCCTGGCCTTGGTCTTCCGACGTCTTATCTGCTGATGCAGTGCGCTGCTGCTCATTCAGATGAGTCTTCACACATCCCATCTTTGTTCTGTGGATCTTCATGCCACGGGTGGTAGCGAAACGCTTTCCACAGACACATGGATATTCCATTTGGTCCATGTTCATAGTCCGTTTGGGATTTGCAGTCATGATTGGTTGAGCACCGATGGATTCATCATTCTCTCCCCCTTTCGGTGAATCCTGGGAGCATCTTTTCCTTTTATTTTTAGTAGCCACATGTTTAAGGCAAAGTGGGGAGCCAGCCCACAGAGCCCTTGGTTCTGGTCTTTCCCAGTGTCCTCCGGTCTTTCCCGGACGTCCTCCGGCCTATTCCCGGAAGTCAATGGTTTACCCATGCATCAGTAGAAAGAAACTCGTGGAGAGCGTGGCAGCAGAGAGTCCTCAGAAGAGAAGCCCCCTTCAAGCAAGTGTTTCGGCCCTTATCCCCTGACACTCTAGGGGGGTTGGGCCACACCCGGTTCATGACTCCGGATGTCCCTCTGCTGCCCCTTTTTTTTCCCATCTTGGGACGAGCCATGGCTGGGATTCGAACCCATGACCCTCTGGACATGCTCATTTTCCACTTAATGACTCGCGCTTTAACCACTGAGCCACAGGGACACCTGATATTTGTAGGGAAATTAAGCCTTATGAAGTTCACTTTTGTTCCTCCTTGACCAGATCCAGCTTGAACACCTCTCTGCCGCTTCTGCCATTGCTTTCAGGGCTCTGGTTTTTTCCTTCCCTGCAACTGAGAGCTGTTTCATGAGGCTGTATGCAGACGTTCCTACAAACCCCCTAGCTCCAATTTCTGCAGTGAGGACTTTGACCTGATAGCCTTCTCTCCTCAGGCTGTTTGCCAGATCAGCATACTTTTCAGTCTTGTAGATTTGAGCTGCCTCCATTCTGTTCTCATATGGCACCGTGAGCTCGATCATGATCAGCTGCTTGGTTGACTTAGAGTGGACTACTATGTCTGGTCTCATGCCACTCTTGCTGATGATCTCTGGGTGACTCTTCCATTCTGGGAGGTCTGCAGTGCACTCCCAGTCATCTGCCCCGTCCAGCAGACTCTGCCTGCCTGTTTCGAGTGGCACTGTTGTTCTTGGCCATGATTTGCTGCCTCCTGCCGTGAAGAATGTTGCGGGTGCTTTTGGAGTCCTGATTTTCCCTTTTGTGGTGTTGGTACTAGCCCAGACTACTTGTACAATTTCTTTGAGCACTTGGTTGTGCCTCCATGTGTACCTTCCTTGAGCCAGGGCTACTTTACATGAGCTTAGGACATGCTCCACTGTTTGTTTTTCATGGCAGAGGGGGCATGCAGGATCGTCTGTTTTCCCCCACTTCACCAGGTTTGCATTTGAGGGCAGAAGGTCATATGCAGATCTGAGAATGAAGCTGATCCTGAGAGGGGCCATGTGCCAAATGTCATTCCAAGTGAGACTTCTTTGGAGTGCATTCTCCCACGTTGTCCATTGCCCTTGCTGGCTCTGCTGGACTGCTTTTTGGAGTCTTTTTTGGTCTTCTTCTTTTCTCATCTCCTGAATCATCATGTCTCTTTTGGCTTTTCCTTTGAAGAGTAGAGCGCAGATTAACATTTGTGTGATAAAATACTTTGTGTTCAAAGAGAGCCTGCTTGTAGTTGTTGTGACATATATTTTTTTACAACTTCTTTACCTATACCCTTAGCCTTCTTTGTTACAGAAGTCTGGGTAGCAACGCTATACATCTTTGCCCGTAAGCCAACATATTCTAGTATAACCGTCCCATTAAATTCATCCTTCATCTTTCCAATTACTTTCTTGTTCATGGTTGAATGTAAAGGCGAATCTTTTGGGTAGTCGCATGTGTCGTACCATCCGTCAGCTCCTTTAGCTACCTCCGCCTCTAAATCCTTATAGAAGTCTTCAGTTGGGATGTCCAGAATAAAACTATCAGTGTCTGTGTAAACGACATTTGATTCTGGGTATAGCGGCTTAAAGTAGTCGTACAGAAATTCTAGCATTAATAACTTTGACAACTCTAGCACGGCGAATCCGATAAACACCGGCTTGTCCAACTTCACATTCTGTTTCTTCATCATAACGCCAACCAGGCTGTCGCTAAATCTTCTAAAGTCTTGGTAGTTAGGTTTAGAGACCAGCTTAATTGCTTGTTTTTCTTTCGTAACTAATCTTACATCTTTACGATTGTGTGCGTTCTCCATCGTCTTACCAAAACAGCTGTTGTTCATCAACTTAAAGAAGTCTTTTTCTGATGCATCCGTGGCCGCAGCCCTAAGATCGGTGTTCTTCATGATGTATGGCTTCATGAAAGGCCCTTGATCGAAAGTAATTATTCTGTGAACGGCAGTAAGTTTCAGTCCGTGTCTTAAGTAAAACTGTAACAGCCGGTAATGGCAAACGTACTTTCTCTTGTGTCGAAGATTAGGCACGAGTTTGGGTGGTTCTGTGGGACTCATCTTTAATTTTTCTGCTGCTAGAGGATAATCATTATGAAGGTCGTGCAACTCTGCGGGATAATCTAAGTCTACTTCTAAGACTAATCCTATTGGATTATCGGGTGTAAGCTGTGATAGTATACTCAACACGGCAGTAACCTCATGAGGCCCGTTTATCATTTTAAAGTTTCTCAATGGCAGTGTCTGGCTCATGGCCCACCCATACAGATTGTTGGCGTCTAAGTACATCAGATAGTGGGGTGGCTTGGTGGGGTCATAATCGTCTAAATACTTGTTGTTGGCTCTGCGGTAAGGATGACAGGCCATGCTAATGCCTCCTCTCAGCCCGTCCTCAATCATCTGAAGTGTATCCAGATCCGAGATTAAGTCAATCTCAATGTTTGTAGACTTCAAGAATGCGTCCCAAGACAACCCCGGGGCAGAGATGTACTGTGATGAATCCAGGCCGTAGTGTTTCATGCAAGTGGATCTGTAATTCTGAAAGACGTCAGCTAATAAACACACGTCGGCCATTAGATATTGATCGTGATAATCGCCCATCGTTTTGCAGTGTAATTCTGTCCAGGCTTTCTGCGCGTATTCATAGTCGGCGTCAGATATGCCCCCGCCTCTAAGACGGCTGTAAAAATCGTCTTTATGTGGCAACGCTGGCTCGTCAAACCTCTCCCACGAGTCCATGTATTCATAAGGATAGACGCCTTTACGTACTAAAGATGAGTCGAAATATTTTTTAGTGATTGGGCAGTCTTGTAGAGATTCTGCTAACTTACTTAAACTCCCCATCAGATGCTGGGCAGAATCATAGAAGGATAAACAGTCTACAGTAAAGGTCATGTACTTTTCTGATGACTGTGCAATACAGCTAACCCTCTTACATTCAGAAGTTATTGCTTGCATGATGAAATGAGAATCGTAGCCCCGTAAGTTATGAAAGAAGATTGGCAGTTTCCATTTTTCGGGGTTAACCTTGAGTTGAAGATTGCAACTGTTGTGTGCTGCTCCCCTGAATTTGCCAGTAATGTGATCATGGTCTCTTACAGTGTCACCTAATAACTTGCATTTGCATATCCAGCAGTGGGTGGCTGATTTATAACGTTCTTCATCTTCGGGGGTCATCTTAATGTCTGAAAGGTTCAGCTGATTAGAGAATTGATTGCGAAAGTGTTTCATCTGCTCCAAAAATCGACCAGCTGCGTCGGAGCCTCTGTAAATCTCCGGCTGTGTGTGTCCGCCATCTGACCTAACAGCAACAAACGCATAAGAACAGATCTGATGGCGGGACAATATGGTTGTTTTTTGGTCTTGCTGAGGGCCGTAGTACTGCGGTAAAATCGCTTCAAAGTCAGCATAAACTACGTATGGGCTCATCTGCAGTTTGTGTACATTCTTAAAACTAACTTTAGACCCTGGTTTGGGCGTAAGAAGTTCGGTTTTGCAGTCTACAAAACTTTTACAATGTTTCTTATGGCTGGCTGCTGCCTCTACAGTGGGGATTCTGACCAAACACCTTCTACAAAGCTCCTGTTTGGCCGTATCCGTTGTAGCATAAGCCATAAGTCTACTCATTGTTCTAATTAATACATAATGGCTCTTGGAACCGTCTGCAAATAGAATCAAGTCTACATGATTCTCAAGTGATTCGCCTAAAGTAGGGGCTTTGGGAGAGATCCTTAGAGGGGCTAGATTGTCTACTGGATCCCAGGTGTATCGCTTACGGTTATTGATTTGTTTTGCTCTTCAAACTGGTCGATACTTTCTACACTCACTGGAAAGGTTATGTTATCAAAGTTCAGGCTATCTTTATACTGCCAATAATTAGAAACTCTGTCTGCATTCTTTTTAACAGGGTGTAAATGCGCCAAAACACACCACATGAAACACAAGTTGTCTGAATTATGTATGTTTAAGACTGCTCGTTTTAACACTAGCTCTCTCGGGAGAGGAAGGTAAGAATTGCCGATTATAGGAGAGTATTTGGTTTGTCTTAATTTGATTTCGAGGACTGTTCCTTCAGACCAGCCAGAGCCGCGCAATTTCGCTTCTTCACTTGCATAGTTAAACTGTGTAAGCATGTAATCAGCCCAGCCAGGTGTAAAGTCGTAATAGCTGATTACTTCTTTCTGTCTAGTTGAAACCCAGACTTGCATACTACTATCATCGGGGGTTATATATTCAATCAGAATGGCCAACAGCACTTTTGCCGGTGGGTTAATTTGAAGAGACTCTGGGATTTTAGAAATAGCATGTGTTACGCTTTCCTGAACGTTTGTGGGGTTAATGATGTCCATATCTAATTCAATGAACATATTGCTTAATGGTTTGTTACTACCCAACAACGTACTGTTGGAAGGTAGTATTTCAAACTCGGACTCACTTGTGGGGTTCATTTTTAACCCACAATATTTACGTAAATTAAAAAAAATAAAAGTAAGTAAAAGTAAGTAAATGCTCTTTATTCTTCACCCAAGCGTTGCAATACTTCAAGACACCCTAATCTTACAAGAACGTTTGCCAATATTTTAGCTTTTCCCGAATCACTACAGCCAATGTTTAACTCTTTGATTGCTTCGTCAAATAGTTCGCTATGATTTTTGATTAAATTGTTTACATCATTCTCAAACCCAGATTTACTAAAATCAATGTTTAACACTTTCATCGTTTCGTCAAATAGTTCATTACAATTTTCTATTAAAATCATTAGATCAGATTCGCTGTGTTTGGCCGTCATTTCTAAATCTAAAATTAAATAAATAAAAAAATAAAACCATGAGTATAACGCTGGTTAATTATGCAGTGCCTATTGTTGGTGTTATAGTTTATTCAACCCTAGCAAAATGTTTGTTAAGAATAAAACCGCCCAACATGGGAAAGATAGAAGATTCGCCGAAACTAGTTGTAACCTTATTTTTAGCTCTAGCAACAAAAGATTATCTGATTAAAAAGCACATAGACAGTCTTTCATATTATGATTATTTTAATTATTTTTTAGTTAATAAAAAACATGAGCGAAAAAAAGATTATTAATACGATTTACCACTCTGCTGTAATCAGCGGCCTTAGTATAGGATATAGCACGTTAGCAAAAAATATGTTTAAGATGAGGCCGGCTGATCTAGGAAGGTTAGACATTGAGGATGTTGTTAAGGTTATAGCTGTAATAACGGCGGGGATTGCCTCAAAAGACTTTCTTGTTGCACAGGGGATTATCCCAGAAAACATCAATGCATAGAAAGATTAATGCATTTAGGCAGATTGATTTATAAAAAAAAGATTCATTCTAAAAAATATTGATTTATAAAAAAAGATTCATTCATTTATAAAAAGATGTCCGGATTAGTTCTGATGGTGGGCGGGGCTATTGTTAATGCGTTGGCTTTCTCTGGCAGCAATTATATGTTTAGTAAATTGCGTTCTGATGAAGAGAGAGAACGCCATAACAAAGCAATGGAAGATTTAGCTAAGGCAAGAGACGCTTACGAGAAAAGGAGAATTGCTCACTTAGACTTTATTAATAAAAAGTTAAGAGAACAGGGGCATGCAGAGCACACATTTACAGACGTTGATGAAGCAATGAATGAATATTACTTAGTGACAGGAAAGAAGTTTCTAACATCGTCACCGCCAGAACTGTCTGACTTTTATGAACCATCTGAGGATCAGAAAATGGTAGAAATAGGCTTTATTATAGGTGCTATGGGAGCAATCTTTCTTCTTGCATATTCAATCTAAAAAACAATAGTTAAAAATGTAATAAAAAACAGTCCCTTCTTATGGACGATACGAAGTACAAAATATATTATTCTCCTAGAGGGTATTGGAAAGGAAAGGCCGCTATTGATAAACTGAGTAAAGCTGCTAGGGTGTCTGAATCAGAAGCGAAAGACTGGCTTTCAAAACAAGCGATCTGGCAAATATATCTGCCTGCCCCAAAAAGAATAATAAGGCCTAGATTTGTTAACTCAGTTCCTAATGACACCCACCAGATGGACTTGTTGTATCTTCCACATGACAAAGTTAGAAGAAAAAAGTTTAAGTATGCTCTTAAAGTTGTTGACATGGCTTCAAGGTATAAAGACGCTGAGCCTTTAACAGATAAAAGCTCAACTGCTGTGGCTGTGGCTTTACAACAAATATACATGCGAGGTCCATTAAAGTATCCTAGGCTGATTCAGGTTGATGATGGGAAAGAGTTTAAAGGAGCTGTAAACCAACTGTTTTTAAGACATCGGGTTACAGTTAAGAGGGGGATTCCAGGCAGCCATCGCTCCCAGGCTCTAGTAGAAAACTTTAATAAGAATCTAGCCGAACGTCTGTTTACTTATCAATATCATAGAGACCTTATGGACAAAACACGCAACACAGAATGGGTTAGGAGATTGCCAGCAGTCTTACGCGCCATGAACAACGAAGAATTTAAAGCAACAGGCCTTAAGCCAGTGAACGCAATCAAATTAAAAAAAAAAAGTATTACTGAAGACATCCAAGGTAATCAGAAACTCTTGCCTTTTGGACTAAAAGTAAGATACTTGTATGCACCTGGAGAGGCAGAGGGCGATGTTAGAATTAGAGCCACAGACCCTATATTGAGCGTAGACGTATATGAAGTTGAAAAAATTATGAAAACAGCCCCTCCCGTGTATTATTTAAGAGAAACTCTTTCTTCTAAAAAGCCCGCTCCTAAAAGATCGTTTGTTCGCGAAGAGTTGCAAGTTGTCCCGCCAAACACAGTGCCTGTTAGTTAAAAAAATAGTATTTATTTTTTGTTAAACTTATGATTTATTTATTTTTTTTTGTTAAACTTATGATTTATTTAGTTCACATCTTATTTTTTTAGTCTATTTTTGGGTTTAACTGATTGTTTGCTTGCTTTTCAATGTTCTGTTTGATTGTCTCAGTGTCTACCTGTTGCGAAGTAAAAGTCTTTCTCCACTCCCTTTGAAGTTCAGTTTTTTGTCGTCTGTAATCCTCACCATCAGCCATAAGATGCTCAAATTCTTCAGCTGTAATGTTTTCATCCTGCAATGCTTTGCTTATTCTCAGCCTTAATGAACAAAGTTTTGCTGATGCTAGGGCTACAATGGCAGTGTGCTTTTGTAGTTTAGGCGTTAATTTTTTTAAAACAGCACTCACAATCATAGACATAGCACCTAAACCCAAACCAATGCTCCCTAATGCTAAAGAGGCTGGCGCTCCGGCTCCAGTAGCTAAAAGAGCAACGCCGGACCCAGTACTTACGCTCGCTACAGCTGATGAGCCGGTGATTATATAAGAAAGAGTATTTAAAACTTTAGCATATTTCTTTCTAGTAACCCTATACTTATTCAAGTCACTTTCTATTTCTTCTTGAAGTTCAGTTATTTGCTCTAACCTAAACTTTTGAGCCTGATCATCCATTTTTTAATTAAGATTAATTTTTTAATTAAGATTAATCTTGTACATATTTTCTTATTAACCCTTCTGGCAGCACTTCATCAACAGAGTAAAACGCAATAAAATCAACATACTTAATGAAAATAAAATCAAGCACTGTTAGTTTAGTATTGTCAACCATCACAGTAACTTTGTCAGAAGATACAGAAGTGTTTATTTCATCCCCGTTTTTAGTAATAGCAATAACAAGCCTGAGAGGCCCGTCCAAGTTTTCAGACTTTATTTGTACACCTCTGATTAACGTATGCTCTGGCAAACTAGGATCAGACTCCCTTGGAGTGATAAATAAGCGAAAAAGCATCGTCATTTTTCTAGGCAGTGATTCTAGTTTTGGGTTAAATTCTAAGCCGACGGTGTCGCCCCCCACTTCAGCTAAGGACTTCTTTCTCCGCAGCATATATACAGAGCCCTGCTTAGTTATTTCAATCTGCTTTTTCTGTTGTAATCCTGGGACTAGGCTAGCAAGAAGGCGTCCTTCATTCAAAGCTTTTCTAATATTGTATTTCTTATCAAAGTATACATGGGGGCTTCATAGTTCAAACTTTAAATCCCAGTTAATGTCAGGAAGTAACGCCCAGGCATTCTCTCGTTTATGAAGTTTGTATTCGTGTTTGCCAAAATCGTTTGCCCTTAGATTTCTTATCTCTTCCAGGGTAGGATATTGCTGTCGTTTTTTATCTTCAATTTCTATTCGTTTGTAAACCCCCTCGTCGGTGTACTCAAACCCATAAACATTTCCTGCCACTCCTATCAGATCAAAGTCAGTTGTATCTGCTAGATCTTTTATCTCTACTGCAACGCATTTAGGAGCTAACTCTGCTTTTGATTCTGGCCCTCGAGACATTCTTTTTAATATAAACAATTTATTATAAACAATCTGTAATGAGCAATCTATAATGAGCAATCTGTAATAAATAATCTGTAATAAACAATTTATTATAAGCAAACGTATTGAACTGGCGGGTCAGTCCGTAAGTATAGTTTAGCGTGCTTAGATTTTTCTAGCTGCTCTTTTATTTTTTTTAGTTCATCCCTGTCCCTGATTATATAGTTTTCACTTAAACACTTTTCAAAACTGTCCTTGTCCTTAGTATAGAATAAAATGACTGATTTTAACTGCGATCTAAAGTCTTTTAAGACAGCATTGTATTTTTGAGTTAAGAGCCAAACAGAAACTAATGCGTGTCTTCCGCTAAAGGCTAGCTTAGACAGAGTCCTTCTTTTTTTAACAATGTCTTGTTCGGCTGAACAGTCATCAATAATAAACAGCGTTTCGGTTCCCTCAAATAGCCTATAGTAATGTTCTAAACAGTCGCTTAGCTTGTCAGTAGGATCAACTAAAAATATATTCTCGTCTGTCCAAACAAACTGCCTTTCTTTGTAAGACTTGTTGTGCTTAATGGTTGTGCAGAATATAACAATGTACTCGTAATGAAACCTGTAGACTGTTTGTAACAAATCAAGCACGAAGACAGTTTTCCCACACCCAGTAATCCCACAAATAAGCGAACAGTGCGGGTCTTTGGGCAAAAAGTTCAAACTATCCATCTGTTTTAATAGGCTATTTCTTTCAGTCTATTTTCTTCAATGTTCAGCTGGGCGTCATAAACCACAAAAACATGCATTTGTATCTGGCCATTCTCCTCCTCTTCCTTATTAATCTGTATGAGTATGCCATCTGACCCTACCCTTCTTCCACTCCCGTGCAGTCTGTTGTCATACGTGGATCTAAAATCCAGCCATAGTCCATATTTGTCTGTTAGATAATCTTCGAGTCTTACATCGTGAAGGTGAAGTTTTTTACACACATGATCGGCTGTGGGACTTGTCCGTCTGCCTCCAGCAAACAATTTTCTTATTTCATCAAAGTGTTGGTCGGGCAAAAGTCCAGCTGAATACAGCTGAAAAGGCTTGCCATCTACTGTGCAAGACAGCTGCTCAATTTTTGGGTTGTAAAACACCTCAGATTCTCTCTGAAAAGGAGCTGAGGGTTCAGTAAATAGCAAGAGAACCCCCTTTAGGGACCTTAAAGAATTGCTTATAGCTATTTCCCAGACAGCGTCTTGTTTGTTTTTAATCGCCAGACTGTGGTGTAAAACTCTTTCAAAGTAAACAACCGCCCTACTTTTATACTGGTTTAAGATTGTTCTAGCCAGTTCGGGGTTAGTAACAACATCAAAATTAAGAGAGATGTTACTAACAGTGTATTTGGCTTGAGGATCATCTGATAAAATAACAGACCCGCTGTCATTGAATGTCAGTTCGTAAGTAAGTTTGTCTCTTAGTGCGCCTTGGTGATATGGCTGATGGGTTTTTAACAGTTCAAAATCTAGAGGGATGCAAAATCTGTTCTTAAATGCTCGCGCTATTGCCTGGTCCCCCTCGTCTTCCTTTGCATCTGCAGCATTAAGCCTGTGCTTAAGACCGTTTGGGCTCTGGATTCCCTGAAAGATTTTGTCTTTTCTTTCTGTTCTAGGCAGCCACAGATCAGAATAGAGATTAAAAATGTCTGCGCTACTCAGTGAGAAGACTTCTCTACCTTCCAGTTTAATTACCATATTTTTAATGATGGCCCTGCCCAGGTTAGCAACGACAGTAGCATTAAGATCCGCCGACTCAATATCTATTTTGAATGACAGCCTGGCAGTGCCTGGCATTATAACATCGTCAGGCCCGAGGTCACTAAATCTTACTGTTAACATTTCATTGGGCTCAATTGTTGATGGATTATTTACAACGCGCACAGTCTGTCTTATGCCTTTTATGCCATGGGGCTCCTTCGCTTTTCTGAATGGATCGAGGTCGCAACCGTATGGATTCATTTTTTATAAAACAAAAAATAATAAATATATAAATATGGCTGATGAAGATTTTGACGCGATTAGTCCTATTGAAGAAGAAGATGAAGAAAGAGAGCCGAGTCCTTCATTGCAAGAAGAACTTGAAGGAGCAGCAGCATGGCAAGAAGCAGGATTAAGCCAAATACGATTGTTAGATAGAATTGAATCGTTATATGGCAGTATAGGGCGAGAGCCGCCAGAAGCGCTTAATGTTTCTAATTTTTTAACAGATGAAAATAATCATTTGTTTGTAAGAACTAGTAAAGGAAAGCTTGTACGACTTACTACAAAACCAGACCCAACCCAGTTTTTAAGCAGGAGCACAATTCTTAGAGAGCTCCCTATTTCTGACCAAAGGCAGTTAAACTTTATTGGCAATCTAAGGTCTGAGGATGTTAGTGCTTTACAGAACTTGGGGCAAAGGCTGCCAACACGATCTGAAATGCAAAACATCCCTCTTCACGAATTAAGTCAAAGAGCAGATGAACTAATAGCAGAAATTGAGACGAGTTTTAATGAGGAAACAATTGCCGGTTCTCAATTGCCTAGTCAAAGAGAACGTGAGCTGAGTCCTGAAGAAGAAGAAACGGCTTTAAAAACAATTGTTGAACCTTCATTGCCTGAGCGCGAACACGAGGTTCTTAAAGCTAGAATCAAGGATCTTGAAGCTGAACTGCGCGACCTCAGGTCTGTTTAGTCTGCTTTAACAACTATAAACGAAGAACTAAAAAACAATTTGGCAAAATTTAATGCGCTAGAGACAGAGATAGAAGAAGAAAAAAATAAACTGGCCGATGCAGATGATAACAATTTAGGGTTAGAAGAAGAGGCTAGAATACAGGCGAAAATACAGAATTTAATGATAGAAAAGGCAAATAGGTTAGCAGCGTTGTATATTAACAGAGAAAAAATAGATACCCAAATAAGCAGAATCAGAGAAACTATAAACAAAATGATTTATGAAAATACTACGCTAGCAGAAAGAATAAGGACTCTGTTCAGAGAGCAGGGGATTACAATAGTTAGTATATTAACAGCCGTTGGGTTTGCTATCTCTACACTGGTTTATGCATTAACCGGCAGTGCGCCAACAGGGCCAGTAGCGCCTCCAACGCCTCAGCCCGGTAAAAGTTGGATTAGAAAACAATTGCACCATCTAGCAAACCTATTAAAGAAGTTAGCTGCCAAAGCGCTTGATGCTCTGCCGGGCATAATAGGCAGTGTTGTTAGTTGGGTTTTGTCTACCATAGGCAAAGTGGCTGGTTATATGGCTGACCATCTGTGGACTTTGGGGGCGCTGGCTGCCGGTTTAATTTTTAGTGAAATAAAGTATGGCTAATCCAGTAAAAGTTAAAAACACAACAAGGGCTGTCTTTTCGCTAGTGTGTCTGTCGGGGTGAGGTACATCAACAGGTGGGGGGTCGCTTTCTGGCTGCGGGCTGCTTATAACTGGCGGTGGTGGGTCGCTTTCAGGGCTAGATACTTTTTTCAAAATGGCTGGCGCGGGCCTTGTGTTTAAGCCTTGATTATGTCCTAAGTTTTGGTCGTCTCCGGCTATGAGGATTTCATTATTATAATTCTGTATCATGCCAATCTGCAGTCTAAGGTCAGAAGGCAGCATGTATAATCCATGACCCACAACAAAGTCAACCTTTGACCTAGCATGTGAAAGAACGTTTTGGTACCTTTGTATGCTGGAAGGCAAATCAACAGCAGAGTTAATAGCATCTTCTAAATTGGCTAGAAATTGTTTTCTGGCGTCAAAGCCTGTAGATTGATCCACTATGCTAGACTTGGTCTGTGCTTGCGCTCCTAATAGACACCAAACGTACATGCGTATGGAGTCATTAAGTCTTTGCACTCCTGGCATTGTTAGGCCTTTACTTTCATCTAAGATAAATGTTGCCCAAGCATTGGGGTGTTTTTGTTCTATTGATCCCAATCTAACTTGAGAGTTTGGCTTAAAAGAGGTGTGGCCGGGCCAGTAGTCAAAATTATATTCTCTATGCGTGCCCCACAAATACAATGTGCCCAACCCGTGATTGCGGTCTAACTTTTGTCTAAAGTTATTTGAAGGGTTAATGTTAAATTCGTTGCAGATTCTTTCATATGCATTCTTGTCCATTGGGCTGTTGAATGGATTAAACGCGTTGTCGTTGGGGAGGGGTACTTGTAGTTCAGTTAGTATGCGTCTATACTGGTAATAAACATGAAAGTTATATACTGACCTTACTAAGAGATTGGGGTGGTATAAATGGTTTGCATATGAAACACCGCAGCCAGTGGTTGAGCAGTAAATGGCAAAATTTAACTGATTCTGGTAAAAAGCCATAGGGTTGGATGACCATGCTGATGGCACTCTATCACTCTTTATTGGAGGATTTAAATATCTAGTTAGTGGGTTTACAAGTCTGACTAGAAAGCCATATGATTCATCCACTGCGATGGTTAGATTACTAAAGTCCAAAGATTTGGGCTCATAAACCCCTCCTACGTCGTAAGTGGCACTTTCATTATATTTAAAAGGTTCCATTTTTAAATAGATTTTTAAAAAAGGATTTAAAAAGGATGTTCCTTTATATAACCAAGCAAAGCACACGTGTGTTCTTAAAGTATCCAATTGACAATAGGCGCAGTAATAATAGGGTTGCTCTTAGAGAAATTGGTTTTAAAGTTAAGTGGATTAATATATCTGAAAAAGCTAAGAATAACTGGGTGAATGTTAAGGGCGGGCAAGGTAATTTATTAAAGCAGTTAAAAATACCTGATGGTTACTACAACTTTTGTTCTTTAAAAGAAGTATTTAGCAATTTTGGCATTAAGTTAAAAATTAATGAGGCAAATCTTATAATTACTATGCACTTTCCAGAAGAAAGGCGAGAGTACGTTTTTCCTAAAGGTCTTGCTAGAATCTTGGGCTTTTATGATAGTAGTGAAACGTATAGTGTTAACACCCATAAGTACTTAGAAAGTGGCCTCTACGAGTATGCAGGCAGTAGGCCATCCGATTTTCTAATTAATCCAAGGTTGTATGTTCATTTAAGTGAATTAAAAACAAACACTAATTTGTATAATGGCCAGCCATCTACGATTCTAAGAGCACTCCCATCAACTAAGGTGGGGTTTTGCGATTATCAGTCATATACATTTGGCGAAAACAGCCAATTTAAAGAATTAGTTGGTGAGGATATACATTCATTGTGTGTAAAAATAACTAACCAAGATGGAAGGCCGGTTGTTTGTTCTGATTTGTTGGTGGTGCTGGAAGTAGAAGAGCGTACTGTAAACCATTAGATTTTTATGCTATGGAGAGAGACAGTAAATATCCCCGCTCTAAATCACCCGTTTTTGTTTTGCACGTAAGCCCCCCATTTTAAAGTAACAATTACGTCAATTTTTGGAGGTTTTTGGATGTTAAGTTTGGTTGTAAAAAAGGTGTTAATTTTGGCAAAAAGTAGTATGAGATGGACGAGATTTGTTTGTGAAAAGGGGGGTTTTCGTGCAAAATAAGATGTGGTGAGTTAGAGCGGGGATATTTACTGTCTCACACACACACACACACACACACACACACACACACACACTGACCACATTCACACACACACACACACACACACACACACACACACACACACACACACACACACTCACCACATTCACACGCACACACACGCACACACACACACACACACACACACACACACACACACACTTTCGTCTAATATCACGATTAGTGGAAAGATGTTAAATCACACACACACACACACACACACACACACACACACACACACACACACACACACACACACACACTCACACACACACACAAACACACACTTCCATGGTACAATAAGTACAGCACACAGCTCCAAACTAATACTGCTTGTGGTGTCCATTCGCCTGACACCCGCGCAGACGAGACACACAGAACGTGAAAACCCTTGTTTTGTGTGCCTCTTGCTTGTGTGTGTGCTAGGTGAATGGGTTGGAAAAGCTTGCTGTTTCCTTAATTATTTAAAGTAGTAGAAAGAAACTCATGGCAGCAGAGAGTCCTCAGAAGAGAAGCCCCCTTCAAGCAAGTGTTTCGGCCCTTATCTCCTGACACTCTAGGGGGGTTGGGCCACACCCGGTTCATGACTCCGGATGTCCCTCTGCTGCCCCTTTTTTTCCCATCTTGGGACGAGTCATGGCTGGGATTCGAACCCATGACCCTCTGGACATGCTCATTTTCCATTTAATGACTCGCACTCTAACCACTGAGCCACTGGGGCACCTGGTACTTGTAGGGAAATTTAAGCCTTGTGAAGTTCACTTTTGTTCCTCCTTGACCAGATCCAGCTTGAACACCTCTCTGCCGCTTCTGCTATTGCTTTCAGGGCTCTGGGTTTTTTTTCCCCTCCCTGCAACTGAGAGCTGTTTCATGAGGCTGTATGCAGACGTTTCTACAAACCCCCTAGCTCCAATTTCTACAGTGAGGACTTTGACCTGATAGCCTTCTCTCCTCAGGCTGTTTGCCAGATCAGCATAGTTTTTAGTCTTGTAGATTTGAGCTGCCTGGAAACGCCGAAACCCTTGTTTTGTGTGCCTCTTGTTTGTATGTGTGCTAGGTGAATGGGTTGGAAAAGCTTGCTGTTTCCTTCATTATCTAAAGTATATTGCAAGCACAAAGCAAACTGCTGTTGTTGTTTTTTTGAGAGAGAGAGAGAGAGAGAGAGAGAGAGAGAGAGAGAGAGAGAGAGAGAGAGATGGAGAGAGCACTTTGTGTCCATGGTTGGGGTGGCTGACAGACACACGGCCCACCCGACTGGCGCAGTCCGGGGTAAGGGGTACTCTCCTTCAGGTCTGGTTTTCACCTGTCAGAAGTCAGATGAAGTTTACACTGATCCTCGTCCAACATAAAACAACAACAACAACAACAACTCTCTCTCTCTCTCTCTCTCTCTCTCTCTCTCTCTCTCTCTCTCTCTCTCTCTCTCTCTCTCTCTCTCTCAATGATGGCTATACAATAGTAGTCAAATCAAAATCCGAGTCCAAGATTATAAAAAAAAAATTAAAAAAAATCGATCAACTCGTTGAAAATAGACGAAACTTCCGGCCTACCTACAAGCGTTACGTATCCGCTAACTGTCATTTCATTATCTATGCACGAACGTGTGCCTGTTAGTACAAGCCCAATTATCTGTCTTTTTGTCTGTCTGGTATCTGTCTTATTGTGTGACATATGTATAAAAAGCTGACCAGCCTTACTTCTGGGTCTTATTAGGTTCAAGTCTACGAGGAACACTTGTACATTAGCAGAAAATCAACCGCTCTTTCCCTCTTTCATTCTCGACGGCGTCCTATACTTTAGCTGCCCACGCTTTCGCAGTTGTATACTGTATATTCGTATTCCCAATATGTGTCAGCAGAAACTCTAAAGTCATATAAGAGTATAATTTTACATGAAATTCATAACATTTTTTTCCCCCTTTACATTTATAATATGAGTAACAGCAACAGTTTGGAGTCCCCGAAGCATTACACGGATACCAAAAATTACGAAATGAGTACTGTTGAATATTTCAACTTCTCCGCATACTGAAAATAGAGGATTTCACAATAACCAGAAAATCAGCCTTAGACTTACAAAAGTTTTTATTTTCAAAAACTGAACTTTAAAAGGTGCACCAGATAACAGTGTAACAAATTCCGCGGATAGCTGACTGGACTTCATAGTTGCATCAGTGAAACAAAAACACCAAACATTTATTTAAGATTATTTTCTGGAGAGAGTTCTGACCTTTCATGTTCACTAACGGGTAGAGCAAGTTGTTCAGACACATCTATTGTGACTGGGTTTTTTTATGACGAACTGTGTTGTTCTATGTTTTTGGACATTACAGTCTCCGTAATTATTTTTAACAAATCTATGCATGTCAGCCATGTTACATGGTACCTTTCATTCACCAAAGAACACATTTTGACAATTTCATTTTTACTTTATACAAAAATAAATGTGACATTTTCACCAAAACGTAAGAAATTTAACGAGAAATGACTGGGGTCAGTGTATAACAAAAACGGCAGCTAAAAAAACAAACAAAAAAAAAACCTTTCGTTTTCTGAACTTCATCTTTTTTTCTTTTTTTTTCTTTCCAGAAACCAGCCTTCTTTAATTTTAAAAAAAAATCTTAATATCAATTAATCTTGGTAATTGTGGTTTCAAGTGAGCAAGCAAGCACCACAGTGACAAACGTTTATCAAGTAAGATTAACTGTTTGTGAAGCAGGCCAACTACACTCAGGCTATGCAGTGTGTTCAGATACAAAATCAGTTCCTTGAAATAAAAAGTAACGACAAAAAACTACATCACAGGAACAACAGAAAAATCACATAACACTACAAACAAAAGAAATCATCACTTTGCAAGATTTAACGCAAATTAATGAAATGGCAGTTCTTTGACAACTGAAGTGGCTCTGTTTCTTCAAATATTTCTATGACTTCACTGCTCACTCTCCTTTTCAACTGCTTTTTCTTCTTCTTCTTCTTCTTTTTTTTTTAAAAATCACATTTTATTTCAAAACACTAGAAAAAATTACAAATAAGGACTACAAAACGCATACACGAGGTAATGAGACAATTATAACAACAACAAAACATAATAACCATCATAATCATCTTCATCATGATTATAATCATCATCATCGTCATTATCAACATCATCACCATGTAACTACTGTGATTACCAAAATGATTTTTTTTTTTTGAACAAAAAGAAATATAATAACGATCAGCGTCTTCGTCAATTTGTGAGACTGCTACTGTTGTGATGGCAAATAAATAAGAGGAAAGCAAAGAAGAGTAAACAGAGATTTGGAGGTGATGGTCGAGCAAGCGAAGGGAGAGGAAGGGTGAGTGAGGATGGAGGCGTGATGGAGGAGGGGGGTGGCGGGAGGGGGGGGCAGGGGGGAAGGGGATGGTGGGGGGGGGGGGGATACAACAGCTAAGGGGGGTAAGAAAGATATAGGGTCGGGGGGAAAACACAGGCACAGAGAGGGAAGAAAAAAGGGCACGGACGAGAGAGAGAGAGAGAGAGAGAGAGGAAGAGAGAGAGAGAAGAGAGAGAGAGAGAGAGAGAATTGTAGGGGTAAAGGGATGGGGTTAAGGGGAGGGTGGTAGTCAAGATGTCAATGATGCGCTGCACCGTGGGGACAAGAGAGTGGAAACAGAAAATAACTGACAAACTGTACGCCTGATATTAAAACTCAGCGAAGTAAGTTAGGCCTTATGGCAGAGACATTCATATTGTAGATATTCATGCAGCATTCAAGAGTATATAAAAAGCATACTTTGTTAACAAAGTCTTAAAGTTCTATCAGAGGTTTATACGGGAGCCATTGATGATCAAAAAGTATTTTTTATTTTCTCCCCTTTCATTGCATGACAGTAGCACTCTATTGAGTATCTTTGTTTCAGTAGCCCGATGAAAGCAGTAATGCGTGGTTTGCTCCTTTTCCATTTGCATTTGTAAATGTAGAATTTAGCCAATAAAAGTATCAGATCTAACACCTTATCAGTGATAACGCCCTCACTGGTCCCAAATAAAATAAGATTTTCAGAAAAAGTTAGATTAACACACGACCTGATGTCCACGTTTTGAACTTCCTTGACGAAAAATGCATTTACAAAATTTGGCAACAACGTAAAATGCATGATGCATTCCTGTCAATCTTTGTGAATATCCATCAGCGCTGACGCAAGATGACTCTTTTATTAGCTGTGTTATAGCAGCTTCGCGCGCTTAATTCAGTTATAATAACTATATAAAACTCCTGCAGTCTTGCCCATATATATTTGGCAATATATGTCCATTTGTTGCCCAGTTTCAGTTTTATGTTTAAGTGTACATCTATTAATGCTAACCGACGGACACACTAAAATTGGTCCAAACTGAGCCATCAACCGCGTGAATATTATCTAAGGTTTGGGATTGTCTGGCTTCATCAGCAAAATTTGGGATAATTGATAATTATACACACCAACACTGAGACAAACTCGAGCATCAACCGCGTGAATATTAGATGCGTTTGGGCTCATCTGAATTCATCATCAAAACTTGGAAAGATAATTGAAGTACTCACCAGAACTGGTTCGAAAGTAAAGCATCAGCTAGGGGACTATCTTTTAAGAATTTGTCTGGAGTGGATTAAATCGCCTCTATTTGAATAAACTATGCGAACTTTTAAAAAAGTGTATAATTAAGTTTCAAAACGGAGTGACTGAGCGCGGAAAATGAAGCACAATTTAGATAGAGAGGGGGGTAAGCCCCATTACCCACTTCATACAGACGTTGCAGCCATCCTCCATTTATTCTTCTTTATTTATTATTTACTTCATTTTATTTCATTCGTTTATTCATTTTTTTATTTATCTATCTATTTTTTATTTTTGTTTATTTATTATTTATTTATTTTTCAAATTTCTTTCTTTCTTTATTCATTTTTTTTATTTATTTATACTTTTTTTCCCCTCACCCCTACATCTGATTTTATTAGCATCACCCACACCCCCACATACAACTACCCATCCATAACTACTATCACCACCATCACCACCCATTAAAGTCGTTTATTTATTTATTTTTTTTACATTATTATAATATTAATTTTTTTTTGGCCCCACTAAGCACCATTATAAACCCACCATAATCACTACTGTCACAAATACATCATACTATTCTACAAAACAAGCTACAAACCCCATTGTTTCCCCCCCCTCCCCCCCCCCCCCTCCCCTTCACTCTTTCCATTCCTCTCCCATGAGCCCCTCCTGGGTGGTGACGTTTCCGTCCGGCGGCCATTTTGATCGTGAGGCGAACATGAGAAGGTAAGTGGTTTCTCGTTCTTAGTTTTTACTGTCCTAAATGTTATTAATTTTGTTTCCGCCTGGAGAAGACCCAAGAGGTCGAAATGCATTGTGTCTTGTCCTGTACTCTGTTTGTCTTTGTACTTGAGAGAACTATAAAATAGGCATTCTGGCTCACCCACCTCCGCCAGCTCCAACCGGCTGAAGCCGGTTTCGCTGTTGCTCCGCCGGCTTACCCAGAATGCCTATTTTATAGTTCTCTAATAGTAAACACTTTACAAACATACATAATGTGTAGGATTATCTGTTTTTAACACTAATTTAGAAAACTTTTGAGACTTTAGTTTTTGCTTAATCCTTCGTTTTTCTTGATCGTCTTCAATAACATCATTTTCACGCATACATTCATCAAATGCGTCTCTATCTTTCATGTGAAATAAAACTACTGTCTTTAATTGCTCTCTAAAGTCTTTTAAAACTGAGTTATATTTTTGACATAAAATCCACACACTTATCCCAGCATGTCTTCCACTGAAAGCCAGTTTTGATAAAGTGTTTCTCTTTTTAACTATGTCTCTTTCTGCCGAACAGTCATCTATAATAAATAGTGTCTGAGTTCCTTCAAACTGTCTATAAAAGTGTTCTAAGCACTCGCTAAGTTTATTGCTGGGATCAATCAAATAGATTTCATCATCCATCCATATAAACCTTCTGTCGTGATATGCTTTGTTCCATTTAAGTGTTGGGCAGAAAATTACTATATGATCAAAATTATAACGATAAACTGTTTGTAATAGGTCGAGGACAAATATTGTTTTTCCACAACCAGTCTGTCCACAAATCAATGAACAATGAGGGGTTTTTATCATAAAGTTTAACATCGGCATTGACACCAAAGTCGTCTGCTCCATAGTTTTATAACAGAATTTAATTTACACCAGTTAGTGTTGTTATCATACTATCCGTCAAAATTTGATCAGTACAATAAAATCTTATAAGGTCTAAATGTGTCAGATTAATCCAACTCAGTTTTGTCAGATTGTTTCTATTAAGACTAACATTGATTTTGTTGCTTGTTGTTACGACCTTAAAATTTTCACCATCGTGACGAACCACAACAGTAACTTTAAGATTGTCAACGTCTAAGTTTTGCCAGCTAATAAGAATTCCTTCCATAAGGTTGTCACTGACACCCACAGCTCCATTCCTCCCCACATCTTTTAAGACAGAAATTTCAAGTATTATTGTGAACGTGTCTCCTAATAACGTGCGTGGAAAGAACTGTACTTTTGTAGTAGCTTCCTTCAAAACTGATTCTCTTCTGTGGAGGATGTACTGTTTGCTCCCAAACTTCTTTATTTCGATCTCTTTCCGACTATTGTTCTCTGGCATAAGACTTACATGTAAAGGGCCAGAGTTCAATGCTTTTCTGAAACTTTTTTGACGGTCGAAAAATGTAAATGGGCTTACGAATTCAAATTTTATGTCCCATTCTAAATATGGTTCTAAGTGCCATTTGCTGTCAGTTTTTCGAACTATTTTATATTCATACTGACCCGCATTATTTGCTTCTACATTGCGTAGTTGTTCTAGTTTAGGAAACCTTTTGCTGTCGCTAACCTCTTTGCGTTTATAATAACCATCTTTAGTGTACTCAAAACCATACAAAGTGCCTATCTCACCGTTTTGTTCAAAGTCCTCAACGTCTGCAAGGTCTTTTAATTCTAAAGTTACACACCTCTCAGGCGCTAATGTAACTCCTGATTCTTCTGGTCCACGTGACATTTTTTAAAACAACGTATTATTTTATTTCTAAAACAATGTGCAGGTTATCACATTTCACGACTTTCCCTGTTTTATCTGTGATCTTTATATTAAATGATCTGACCCTCCCACAAGCTAATCTTTTAAACTGTAAATTAGGGAATTGTATAATTTCATAATCGCAATATGCAGCTTTCCCTGATGGAAGAGCTCTTAAAACAGTTGAGGGCCTTCCATCATATAAGTTTTCATCAGTGCTCAGCTCGTCCAAATGAACATACAGTAATGAATGTAATGCAAGATCGAGCGGATATTCTCCCTCATAAGTAGTTTTGTCTGGTGTAACTATAAAACTATGAATGTTAGTTTCAAAGCCTAACATTTTAGCTAGCTCTACATCAAAAAAGTAACCTACTACTTCTTTTTCAGGTTTGAATGTCAACATTGTTTTTAGATTTGCATTGTTAAGTTTGAGAGTAATGTTGAAGTTACTCATTGCTTCTTTTAGTGAGCAAAACCCGTAATAACCATCAGGTATGGTTAACTGGCTAACTTTGTCTCCTCTTTTATCAACTTTTAGAATCTTATTATTCTGCTTGGATTCACTTATATTAAACCACACGACTTTGTAAAAAAATTTCATGGAGTGCAACCCTTTGGGTTCCGCATTCATTATCAATAGCATACTCTAAAAACGAAGGACTGTCTTGAGTTGTTATTGTTACAAACATTTTTAAAACAATTTAAAAATGAGTGCATTCAAATATACTAATGCAAAATATTCTGTTGGGCCGCACTACAATCTTAAAAATATAACAACTGACACCCTTGACATTTCTGTGACTCAGTCTGACGCCTTTCAAGTAAAGGTTAGTACTCCATTAAACAGATATCTTAACCCTCCTATTAAAAAAGACCACATCCCGAAAGTGTGGTTTAGTCATCCGATGCAGTTTTATCAGAACCAGTTAAACTTTGTTGTGTTTTGTGCATCAACTGGGTGTGGAGTGTCGTATGCTGATCATTTAAATCATCCTGATCCTTTGGTGAGGTCAGTGTATAGATTTCATTTTTATTACACCTTCAGACGTATTTTATCTGAACTGCAAGCGCCATTACCAAATGACAAAACGTTTAATCCATTCAGCAACAGAATAGATTACAAGGCTTTTGAAAGGATCTGTAACGAATTTGATATTGACCCAAAGACAGACTTTAGACAAAAGTTGGATCTTAATCATGGTTTAGGCACCCTTTATTTTTGGGGCGTGCACAGAAAGTATAACTATGATTGGAATCCTCCTTACACATCTTTCTCTTCAGGCACAACTGTTCACCTCGGGTCCATAGAGCAAGAGCATAAAACAGCATGGACAACATTTATTTTGGATACTTCTAAGGGCCTAACTAGAGCGGGAATAGAACGAATAAACGACTCTATTCGTACTTATGTTTGGTGTTTGCTAGGTTCGCAAGCACAGGCAAGATCTAACATAACTGATCCTTCTACTGGCTTTGACGCCCCAAAACAGTATTTAGCAAATTTAGAGGACGCCATTAATTCTGCAATTGATTTGCCTTCAAGTATTAAAAGGTACCAAAATGTTTTACAATTTGCAAGATCGAAAGTAGACTTTGCTGTCGGCACTGGTTTATACATGCTACCTTCTGACCTCAGGCTCCAGGTAGGAACAATAATAAACTACAACAATGAAATCCTTGTTGCAGGAAATGAACAGAAGGTTGGACAAAACGACATAAATTGTGAGCCAGTAATATTACAAACAATAAAAAAACAAGATGGCCCCCCAAGATTAAGTCATCCAATCCCCAAGGCCCAAAGCCCAAAGGCCATTGAAGACGCGGACTTTGTTCGTGATGACCATGAATATGAAAAGACGGCACTTGTTATTGGATTAACTGCCCTAGGATTACTTGGTCTTTATCTTACTAAAGAGTAACCCAACTATTAAGACAACTAATGCCCATAAGTGCTCAGCCATAAAGCCAACTACTTTACTTGCGGCAGACAAAAGCCAGCTAACGATCCCTCCTATTATACCAGGCAAAGAATCTATTGCCTTACTGGCTAATTTTTTTAGTAAGTTTGCAAGGTGATCGAGTTGTTTTTTTACCCATGATTTATCTGACGACGGAGTTGGCGGGCCTGGTGGCACTGCTCCCCCACCACCACCGCCTGTAATAGCCAACACCAGTGTACTTATTGCAAATCCTAAGGCTGTTATAACACTTGCTAATGTGACACCTTGCTCTCTAAACAGTGTTCTTATTCGTTCTGCTAACGTTGTGTCTTCATATAAAATTCTTTGGATAGTTTCTCTTATTCTGCTCACTTGAGTTCGTAAGACAACACTTCTAGTCTTGCTGATCTCTCTTGTTCAAGATCTTTTAGTCTTTGTGTTATTCTTTCTTTAACACCAGGTCCTAAGTTGTGGTCATCAGCCTCAACTAGTTTTTCTTTTCTCTTTTTATATGCTCATCTAGTTCACCCAGTTTTGCTAAATTGTTTGTTAATTCGCCTCTGATGCTTCTCAAAGCATGATCAAGGGCCGTTATTTCTCTCATAGGTAGCGGCGGATCGTGCATAGTTTTTAATACTGTTTCTTCTGAAAAACTGGTTTCTGCTTCTATTATTTTGTCTGCTGTTGGGCTTAAATCTTTAAGTTCCATGTTTTGTATTTGGTTATCTGTTGGGAGTTCTTTTAGTGTGTTTTGAAGTTTAGCAACTGCTTCCCTATCTAATTTTGGTTTAGTAATGCCAAGGCGATTTTGTTCGCTCACACTGAGCCTTTGTCTAATTGTACTCTTTTTTAAAAACTTTGATGAGTCTGGTTTAGTTGTAAGCTGAACAAGTTGTCCTTGCTCGTTTTTAAAAAACAAATGGTCATCTTTTGTTTCAAAATCATTAGGGTCTATAAATTCGGGAGGTTCTTGGCCTAAACTTTGATAAAATGATTTGACCTTACTTTCTGTTAATTCACGCCGCAATGATTGTAATGGATGTGTCAAAGGAGTCATTTCACTCATGTCGTCTCCAGGATCAAAAACATCATAATCTTCTTCACCTTCAATGCCTGCCATGTTTTTAAATAATTAACTTTTTATTTTGTTTTATAAAAAAATGTCACAAGCATATGGCTCGATTCTTGACCCGCATAGAAGACTGAAAGAGCCCTTTGGCGTGAAGGGAAATAAACAGAATATTATTGTTCCAAATAATCCATCTACTATTGATTCAGATCAAATTCTTACTGTTAAATTTCCAGACCTAGGAGCAGATGAAGTGATTGTGCCGGGATCTGCACGGCTTACTTTCAAAATAGAACTTGATTCAGCAACAGACCCAAACAGGACAGTAGTCCAGAATCTGGGACGGGCAATCGTTAAGAAAATTTCTATAAAACTTGAGGGGCAAGAAATATTTTCTTTACACAATGCAGACATATTTCTAATCTATTGTGATCTATGGCTAACCGCGAAAGAAAGGGCTGACCTCGCGTTTCAAGGAATCGAAAGTGATGAAGCACTAAAACACAGAATAGACGCCGAAGATGTTAAAGACGGTAACAAGCCCGAAGCTGTAAATTTTGCGTATGGAAATCGCTTTTCCATCCCCTTGGATTTTGAGTTATTAAGCGCGCATGCGCCATACTTTCAAGGAGCATTAAAAGACAGATTGTCATATGAACTAACTTTTAATGAATACAAACGTGTCATTAAATCTACAGACACTGATTCCAAGTACAGCATTTTCGACATCTCGTTAGAGTTTGACATTGTTAGCAACCTAACTTAGCAAGGCTGATTGAGCAACAATATCAGTCAGGATTAGCAATATATTACGAAAGAGTGATTCATCATACTAAATATCCTAAAAGCAGGGCAGACACTATATGGAATTTTAGTTTTAGTGCCGCAGCAAGATCCCTTAAAGGTATTTTATTGCTGTGTAAAGATGAAGAACCATACGAAAGACAAAGTGAAAAGTTTATCAATCCTAAAAAACGAAAGTACAATGTTCAATTGAGGGTAGTCCTAACCAAGTCTACGGTAGCGGGCTTAAACCTTATCATCATTTTGATGAAATAAGAAAATTGTTTGGAGGCGGGAGGTCTAGAAGTCCAACAGTAGACTTTGTGTCTAAAGATCTACACCTTCACAGTGTTAGACTTGATGATTATTTAACAACGAAATACGGTTTATGGATTGACCTAAGGACGACAGAGGATAATCAGTTGCATGGGAGTGGGAGAACAGTTAAAGACGTAATAAACATTCAAATTGATAAAGAAAAAGAGAGTGATAAACCACTTAATGTATATTTGTTTTTAATATATGATGCGCAGCTGAATATTAAAGATAACAGATTAAAAGATATCCAATACTAAATTATTTTTATTTTTTAAAAAAGCATGTCTGTTCAGGTTTATCCAAAAGTGCCCAAAGAAGAGAACTCTGTTGCTGTAGACATAAAAACTTTCAGATTAACAAACATAACACAAATGCAAACCCAACTAGAGCAGGACCTTTCAAAATACAGTAAAACCAAACGAAGGTATTCTGCTGTCTTTAATGCTGTTACATATGTTAATACTGGAGCATCGACCGCTAGTGCTCTATCAGCAGGAACAAGTGTAGGTCTCTTAGCAACAGGCGTAGGTGCGCCGGCAGCTTTACCTCTAGGTGGTTTGTCTTTAACTCTTGGCCTGTGTTCATTAGCTGCAGGTGCTGTCAGCAAAAAAATAAAAGCTAAACTCCAAAAGCACACAGCTATGGTTCAACTAATAACAGCTAAACTTAGTTCCTTCAAACTGACAATAAATAAGCACTTGCCGACTCGAACATCACGGATGAAGAATTTAGTCGCCTACAGGCTGATTTTGAGGACTACAAAAGACAAAAGTTTGATCTTCAAAAAAAGGCAAGGGCAACTTTTTCTCAACAGCCAGACACCGACCAGATAAAAAAGGAATGTTTAAAAAAAGTAAACGAAACATTAAACTCTGTTCTAAACAGCTCACATTAACAACACCAAAGGGCGTTTATACTTTAGTTTATGAGTCCAAGCACAAAAAGACCGTTGATATTGATTCTGATTAATTATTTTTTTTTTAATTTAAATAAATTATTTGAGTTAGAAAAGAAAACTCAGCATGGATAAGATATATGAAGGTTCAGATGAATTGTTTGAAGCAATGCTCGAGGAAGAGCGTTTGTCAAAAGCTTTAAATGAGGTCGTTTTAGAAGTTATTGATCCAACAAACGTACAGGCAAGCGTTGTACATGCTATTTCTCAAGTTCCAAGTAAACTAACAATAAACCCTCCAGTTAAAGTAAGGGTAGTTGTTTTAATCGACTATATAACAATAAACGAAGAAAATCTAGAAGTCTGGGTCTCAACTAAACAGCAGACTATTCTTTCTTATAATGACTTAACACCCGGTTGGGCAGATCAACTTCTTACACAGTTTAATGAAGCCTCTGAAGCAGCTAAAATGAGAGGCTCTGGTTGGTCAGAGGGTGAAGTCCTAGACATCAGATTAAGACAGGCTAAGTATGAGCCGATTGTAGGCAAGTCTTACATTCCACTGCCTCCAACATTAGTTGCAAAGAAAGCAGTTTTGAACATAAAAAATTCAGACGACAAATGTTTTATGTGGTGCGTTCTTGCTAGGCTGCATCACGTTGCCAAAAATGCAGAGAGAGTATCTAACTATTTACAGTGGGCCAATGATCTTAACTTTAACGGCCTTGAATTTCCTATGGCTGTAGACAAAATTGATCAGTTTGAAAAACAAAATCCACCAATAACTGTTAACGTATACGCATGGTCTGAAGAAACCAACCTTCTGCCAATTAGAGTGTCAAAGAACAGTCCAACAATAGGCGAACCAACCAAAACTCATGTAGACTTACTCCTAATGCAAAGCCTTAAAGGGTTGCACTACACTCTAATACGCACAATGAGTAGATTACTAGTGCATACTACAAAACAACATAGCAAACAAGAATTTTGTAGAAAATGTTTAACAAGAATTCCGTCCGTTCAAGCTGCGAGCGAACATGTAAAACATTGTCTCAGCCCAGTTGGCTGCAATACAGAACTAATTATGCCAAGAGAAGGCAGTAAGGTTAGTTTTTAAGAATTACAAAAAACTCCAGAGGTCTCCATATGTTGTTTACGCAGACTTTGAATCGCTTATTGTTCCTTATGAGGGGCCAGCTCCAAAACATTTACCAAAAACAGTTATAATGAATAACCACCAGATTTGTTCATTTGCCTTTATTGTTGTCAGGTCAGATGGTGAACATTCAAAGCCAGAATTATACAGAGGACCACATGCAGCAAAACATTTCTTAAAACGCATGCAAGAAGTTCGTAATGCCTGTTCTAATAATCTATTCTTATCCGATCTTAAGATGACCCCGAAGATCAAGATCGCTATGACTCAGCCACTCACTGTTGGATTTGTGGTTTAGAGCTAACACCTAAAAGTTTAAATCCAACAGTAAGAGACCATGATCACATTAGCGGAAAGTTTAGAGGAGCAGCGCATAACAATTGCAATCTTCAACTAAAGTTTGATCCTAGGACTTGGAGACTTCCTATATTCTTTCACAACTTGCGAGGTTACGACTCTCACCTTATAATGCAAGCAGTAACTAGCGCCTTTAGGGTGTCATGCATTGCGCAGTCATCAAAAAAGTACATGTGTTTCACTTTAAATAATTTATCATTTTATGACTCTATGCAACACCTGATGGGAGTTTGAGTCACTGCAGGATCCTTAAAGTCCTGCCAATAACAGAAGAATATTTTGACCCAACTCTTGTTAGAAAGGGCGTTTACCTTATGAGTACATGAACAGTTGGGAAAGGTTTGATAACCCAGCCCTTCCACCTAAAGGCACGTTCTTTAGTAGTCTTAGAGGAAAGGACATCAGTGATTCTGATTATTCTTATGCTCAAGATGCGTGGCAGAAGTTAGAGTGTAAAACGATGGGAGACTATCATGATTCCTATTTAATGGCGGATACCTGTTTGTTGGCGGACGTCTTTGAAAATTTATGGAAGACCGTTTTAAAACATTACAGCTGGATCCTGCGCATTATATTTCTGCGCCGGGGGTGGCTGGGAGCTTTCTTAAATTTACTGGAGTTAAAAAGATTTATTGTCTGACCTGCCAATGTTCAGTGATTTGGGGAAAAGGATTTTCGTGGGGGGGAATCAGTATGGGTCGCACCATTACTGTTTAAAGCAAACAACAAATACTTGGACGACTTGATCCCAAATAAAAGGTCTAATTTCTTATGTATTTAAAATGCAAACAATCGTTGGATGGGCAATGGCGCAATCACTTTTTATTACGCAACTTTAAAATGTACCAGGGGTAAAAAGACATTCAAAAGTTTTTTAAAAGGCTACCTACTCTAAAGCTGATCGTAAAAGAGGTTCATTCTAGAAGTTGATTTAGAATATCCTCAGAACTTCATGTTCCTAATGAATATCCATTACGGCAGAAAAAGGTCAAAAAAATGGCAAAAGAAAACCGCCCAAAAAATTTGCCTAATCTTTTGTGACAAAAAAAAAAAAAATGTTTTTCCCTTACAGACTTCTTTAATTTTTTAAAACATGGTTTTTAAAATTGACAGCGTTCATGATAATTGCTTTTTTCAAGAAAATTCATGAAACCAACTCATGAAGAACATGATCTCAGAACTAAATCCCCAATGCTTCAGAAAAGACTTTTTCAAGTTGTGAAAAAAAGCTGTTTTGAAAGGGCTATGGAAAATCCGCCAGCGTAAAGATGTTAG
>JAMYXO010005635.1:0-10000 GCA_033310375.1 Conus canariensis
TGTACGGGAAACCGTTATAAAATCACCAAAATTTTTAGTTAAATTTTTTGCGGGGGGGCGCGAAATGTGGTGTGCGTGTTGTGTGTGTGTGTGGGGTGGGGTTTTGTTGTGTGTGTTTTGAAAAGAGAGAGAGAGAGACAGAGAGAGAGAGAGGGAGAGAGAAGGAGAAAGAGAAGAGAGATTCTTAACCCTTTTTTTTGTTTTTTAAACATTTGGATTTTGTATTCGGCGTGCAAACTAGGACTTTTATGAATGTGCTATTTTGGGACATATTGTAACAAAACAATGGTTCCCCATCCCCCTTTTCCTCCCCCCCCCCCCCCCCCCTAAATGAAAGGGGAATTTAAAATAAATAACAAAAATCCCAAAAAAATAAAGATAATAATAATAATGGCGTCAAACCCTGGTGGTTTCAATTTGTGAGCGTTCCCCCCCCTGATTGTGCCAAACCCCCCGGCCCCCCCCAAAAACAATAGTTTCCAAACCCCGGGGCCCCCCAACAACATATAGTTTCCCCCACGCCCCCCCAACAAAATATAGTGCCAAACCAACCCCCTCCAAAAAACCTATAGTGCCACCACCCCCCCCCCCCCCAAAAACATATATTTCCCCACCTCCCCTCCCAACAACAAATATTTCCCCCCCAAAGCCCCCCAACAACAAAATAGTGCCACCCCGCCCCCCCCCCCCCCAACAACATAAAAGTGCCACCACGGGGCCCCCCCCCCCCCCCCCCAACAACATATAGTGCCACCCGGGCCCCCCCCAAAAAACAGATATGCCACCAACGGGCCCCCCCCCCCCCAACAAAATAAAGAGCCCAAACCCCCCCCTTCCCCCAACATATATTGCCAACCCCCCGCCCCCCCCAAAAAACATATAAGGGGCCACCACGCCCCCCCAACAACAAAATATTTCCACCCAAAGCCCCTCCAAAAACATATATTCCAACCACCCCCTCCCAAAAACATATAGTGCCACCACCCCCCCCTCCAACAACCTATAGGGGGCCACCACGCCCCCCCCCAACCAAAAATATAGTGGGCCCCCACGCCCCTCCCAAAAAACATATAGTGCCACCAAACCCCCCCCAAACAAAATTTTATGCCCAAACCCCCCCTCCCCCCATAAAATATAATGGGCCAAACCCCGGCCCCCCCAACAAAGAGTCCCCCCTGCGATAGTTTCCCCCACTTCCCCCCATCAACATATATGGGCCCCCACGCCCCCCCAAAAAACATACAGTGCTACCACGCCCCTCCAACCCAAAATATAATTGCCAACCCCGTCCCTTTCCCCCCCAAAATATAAGGGACCCCCGCCCCTTTCCCAAAAAGATGTCCCCCTGCTGATAGTTTCCACCACTTTCCCCTTCCCAAAACCCTAAAAGGTTTCCACCACCCCCCCTCCAACAACATATAGTGCCCCCACGGCTCCCTCCAACAACCCTATATGCCACCACCCCCTCCAAAAAACCCAAAAACATATAGTGCCCCCCGGGGCGGCCCCTTTAAAAACGGAAAAAGCCCACCAAACGGGGGCCCCCCTTTTCCCAAAAAGAGGGCCCCCCCGCTGATATGCCACCCCGGCCCCTCCAAAAACATATAGTGCCACCCCCGGGCCCCCCAACAAAAAATATAGTGGGCCACCCAAAGCCCCTCCCAAAAACATTATGCCACCACGTCCCCTCCCAAAAACATAAAAGTGCCCAAACCACGCCCCTTTCCCAAAAACCATATTTGTGCCAAACCGGCCCCCCCCCAAAAAAAACATATTTTGGGGCCACCCGGCCCCCCCCCCCAAAAACTAAATTTCCAAACCCACCCCCTCCAAAAACATATTTGGCCACCAAGGGGGGCCCCAAAAACCCCCAAATTTCCCCCCCCACCCCCTTTTAAAAAAAAAATAGTGGGCCAAAACCCCGGCCCCCCCCCCCCCCCCAAAAAAATATTGCCACCAGGGGCCCCCCCCAAAAAATAAAAATATACCACCCCCCCCAACCCAAAAAAAATGCCACCCCCGCCCCCCCCCCCCAAAAACTTTTTAGGCCAACCCCCCCCCCCCCCCCCCCCAAAAAAATTTTTTTTCCAAAACCCCCCCTTTTCCCCCCAAAACATAGTCCACCCCCCCCCTCCCAAAAAAATAAGTTCCACCCGCCCCCCCAAAAAACCCAAAAATTGGGCCCCCACGCCCCCCCAAAAAACCCCCAAAATTTTTACCCCCCCCTCCAAAAAACTTTAAAAACCAAAAAAAGCCCCCCTTTTTCAACGTTAAAATTTTTACCCCGCCCCCAAACCCCAAAATTTTAAAAAGGGGCCCCCCGCCCCTCCAAAAAAAATATATTTCCACCCCCGCCCCCCCCCCAACGTAAAGTGCCCCCACGCCCCTTTTCCCAAAAACGTATTTTTCCCCTAAAAGCCCCCCCAAAAACGGATAGTGCCACCACCCCCCCCCCAACCAAAATTTTGGGCCACCACGCCCCCCCAAAAACCTTTAAAAAGGGCCCCCCCGCCCCCCAACAACATATAAAAGGGGCCCCCCCGGGGCCCCCCCAAAAAAATATAGGGCCACCACGCCCCCCAACAAAATTGTGCCCCCACCCCCCCCAAAAACAAATATTTTTACCCACGCCCCCCAAAAACCCTATAGAAAAAGTTTTCCAAACCCCCCCCCCCCCTCCAACAACAAAGGGGGCCAAAACCAAAGGGCCCCCCAACCCCAAAATTTTCCCCCCCCCCGGGGAAAAACCAACCCCCCCTCCCCCCCCAAAAACATTAGGCCCCCCGCCCTTCCAAAAACCTACAAAAAAATAACCCCCCCCCGGGCCCCCTCCAACAACATTTAGTCCACCCCCCCCCCTCCCCAAAAAAAATATAATGCCCCCCAAAAAACCCCCCCCCAAAAAAAAAATATTCCACCCCCGGCCCCCCCCCAAAAACTTTTTAATGCCCCCCTGGGGCCCCCCTTTTCCCCCAAAAAAGTAAAAGGGGCCAAACCCCCCCCCCCCCCCAACAAGTATTTCCAAAGCCCCCCCCCCCCCAAAAAAAAAGGGCCCAAAAAACCCCCCCCCTCCAAAACATATAGTGGGCCCCCCCCCCCCCCAACCCCCCCCCGTATAGTGCCAAAAACCGCCCCCCCAAAAAAACATTAGGGCCAAAACCCCGGGCCCCCCAAAAAAAAAAATAAAAAGGGTCCCCAAACCCCCCCCCCCTCCAAAAAAAAACAAAAAACCCTTTTCCAAAACCCCTCCTTTTCCAAAAAAAATAATTTAAAGGCCCAACCCACTTTTCCCCCCAAAACAAATTTTGTGCCCCCCCCGCCCCCCCCAACAAAATATAGTGCCACCCAGCCCCTCCCAACAAACCATATAGTTGCCACAAAGCCCCCTCCAACAACCAAAATAGTGCCACCCACGCCCCCCCCAACAACATAAAAGTGCCACCACGCCCCTCCAACACCATATAGTGCCACCACGTCCCCCCTTTCCTCCATCCAAACATATAGTGCCACCACGCCCCTCCAACAAGATGTCCCCCTGCTGATAGTGCCCACCAACGTCCCTCCAACAACATATAGTGCCACCACGCCCCTCCAACAAATGACCCCCCTCAAAAAGGGGCCACCACGCCCTCCAACAAAAATATAGTGCCACCAAGCCCTCCAACAACATATAGTGCCACCACGCCCCTCCAACAAGATGTCCCCCTCCCGATGTGACAAACCCCGTCCCTCCAAAAACATATAGTGCCACCACGCCCCTCCAACAACATACAGTGCCACCACGCCCCTCCAACAACATAATAGTGCCACCACGCCCTCCCAACCCAACAATAGTGCCACCACGCCCTCCAACAACATATAGTGCCACCACGCCCCCAACAACATAAAGTGCCACCAGCCCCTCCAACAACTATAGTGCCACCACCCCCTCCAACAAATAAGTGCCACCACCCCCCCAACAACAATAGGCCACCACGCCCCTCCAACAACAAAATAGTGCCACCACGTTCCCTCCAACAACATACAGTGCCACCACGTCCCTCCAACAACATATAGTATGAACTTTCCAATACCAGCGACTTTGAAACATACTCATCATACTTTCCAATACCGGCGAACATACTCATTATACTTTCCAATACGGCGACTTTGAAACATACTCATTATTTTTTCCAGTACCGGAGACTTTGAAACATACTCATCATACTTTCAAATACCGGCGACTTTGAAACATACTCATCATACTTTCCAGAACCGGCGAACATACTCATCATACTTTGCAATACCGGCGACTTTGAAACATACTCATTAACACTTTCCAATACCGGCGACTTTGAAACATACTCATCATACTTTCCAGTATCGGCGACTTTGAAACATAGTCATCATACTTTCCAATACCGGCGACTTTGAAACATACTCATACTTTCCAATACCGGCGACTCTGAAACATACTCGTCATACTTTCCAATACAGGCAGCTTTGAAACATACTCATCATACTTTCCAGTGCCGGCGACTTTGAAACATACTCATCATACTTTCCAATACCGGCGACTTTGAAACATACTCATCATACTTTCCAGTACCGGCGACTTTGAAATATACTCATCATACCTTCCAGTACCGGCGACTTTGAAACATACTCATCATACTTTCCAATACCGGCGACTTTGAAACATACTCGTCATAGTTTCCAGTACCGGCGGCTCTGAGACATACTCATCATACTTTCCAATACCGGCGACTTTGAAACATACTCATCATACTTTCCAGTACCGGCGACTTTGAAACATACTCATCATACTTTCCAGTACCGGCGACTTTGAAACATACTCATACTTTCCAATACCGGCGACTCTGAAACATACTCATCATCCTTTCCAATACAGGCAGCTTTGAAACATACTCATCATACTTTCCAGTGCCGGCGACTTTGAAACATACTCATCATACTTTCCAGTACCGGCGACTTTGAAACATTCTCATCATACTTTCCAGTATCGGCGACTTTGAAACATACTCATCATACTTTCCAATACCGGCGACTTTGAAACATACTCCTCATACTTTCCAGTACCGGCGACTTTGAAACATACTCATCATACTTTCCAATACCGGCGACTTTGAAACATACTCATCATGCCTTCCACTATCGACGACTTTCACATTCTCAGCAAGTGAAGAGAACATCAGAATTCAGGTTACCATGAGAGCAAGAGATGAATGGCCACAGAATCTGCGACTTTCACACTTTGATCGATGACGACGATGATGATAAAGATTACGCTATGCAATTTTATTGTCGTCAGAGACTATATGAAGGAGCTGTACTCTATACTTCCTGTCGTAATATTTCCCGGCATCAATAACCCAATGGATACAGATACTTGCTGTGATGGTCAAAGAATTTAGACGGCTCTAAGAGAGACAGTCACTAAGTAGATGAACCTTTACTGTGAGGTTCCAGGCATCCCATCTGAACCCACAGTACACTCAACTTTGAGTAGACCCCACTGGGACTGAAAGATTTCAGATGATAAGAAAATGTGCAATAACTACTGCAATTCTGGCAGCAGAATTTATGTCATAGATGCTCAAGGTCAATCCAGAGCAATCCATCATCAATCATACTAAAACCGTGTGATTACGCTGACTAACATGTACGTCAAAAGGGGTTAAGGCCATACAGCGGTCGACTCGTTACTACTTCAGAAACCTCCCAAACCCTGCTTTGCTTACTTTATTACCACGTAATTTTCCATATCGACTCGTTTAACTTCCACCATGAAGCATTGAGTCTATTTGAACAGTCTCAGACGTATCAGAAGGTATTCATTTTCATACTTCAGGCAAAGTTTCTGACTGACGATCATGCCTTTGCTATGGATGTGTTAAACCCAGTGTTTTTGCATACTTGAAGATTCTGACTCCTGGCTGTCGGTGACGTTATGTGGAAACAACATCTGTAAATGAAAAGTCGTCTCTTGCTGTCTCGTGAAGTCGGTCATCACAAAGGGTCAGGGAGGACCACAATGACCAGTACAGGTTAGCCTACCCAGAGAGGGACATCCAGAATTGCCATCGAGATCTTCCGATAAAGGGGCAAAGAGAAAGACACTGCCAATGCACAAGGAAATGAAAATGACACGATGAACACTTAATCATTTCTGTCCATTTATCCCCCCACCCCCACCCCCTCTTCCCCATCTACCTCAAACTCTCAAACCTTCTATTCCGCTAATAGTGACTTTCAACATTTCCATTGTCTCAGTAGAAGGTTACAGCAGGTACACCATTTCTTCAAAACCTACAATCTACTTATGTTTTGAATTTCCTCAGTGTTGTCTGTCACAGCACAGTAAGATTCTTGACCCAAAAGAAAGTTAAGTTTCAAAACGGAGTGACCGAGTGCGGAAAATGTTAGTGTCTAGTCCTGTACTCTGTTTGTCTGTGTCCTTGGCGGTAACTAACCCCCTCTCTTTCTAAATTTTGCCAAAAGAAAGTGTTCGGTCCACAACCTCTCGAAAATCACATGCAACAATTTTACGTAAACATCAGCACTTTCTTAACATTATAACAAAGGGCAAACAAAATATGAAATGAAAAAAAATTGCCGGAGTTGTTTAATAGTTTTCAATGGGCAGGTAAATGATGGTCGGTTTAAAAAAATGTCATTGGAAATGTCAGTCTTACTTAATGCGACGATCAAAGTAGTGGGCTCCGGGTAGACGGTGAACTGATGGAGTTCAGTTATCATACCGGGACAATCACACAGGAGGGCTACAGAGTACTAACAACGCGTAACACACCGCTAGGCCTGCTTGACAACTATGTATCTGCAGTGGCTATATATAAATGATATGGCCGTTGCTCACTACCTATAAATAACGTTGTTTCTAAATCAGTCTGATATGTTGGTATTGGTGTTAGATATTCATTTCACATCTAGCGTCCACCACAATCCCCGCCCATCCCTCCCACTCTCATCGCCTTCTCACCCTCACGCTTCCTCTCTAGATGGGAAGGAAAGATGGCTTCCTCTCTAGATGGGAAGAAAAGATGGGATACAAACAAGTGCTAACAGATCTTAGCTGTTTGCATGATGAGATTTGACAATGTGTTTGTGTGTGTTATGTGTGTGTGAAGCTGCCCAGAACGAAGGAGCGGCCCAAAGATAATCAGATCCCGGCCTTGTTGAGGGTCAAGTTGTGGCTGGGACTGCAGATGGAAGAGGACGAGTGGCATAAAATGCAGACTGAAGGCGAACTGGCGGTCTTCGCCGAAACCGTATGCCGCTGATAGGACAGCATGGAATTTGGAGCCTGTTGGCAATGGGCTGGCATCTCTCTCTCTCTCTCTCTCTCTCTCTCTCTCTCTCTCTCTCTCTCTCTCTCTCTCTCTCTCTCTCTCTCTCTCTCTCTCCCTCCCTCGCGTCTCTTTTATTTTCCGAGGACTGGAGGTGACAGGTGTGTGAATATAATCATTTCGTGGTTTTTTTTTTTAAAGAAACAGATCTGTGGTTTGGGGCAGACAGTTTCTGTGTGAGTACATGCATCGCTTACTGGTGTCAGAATGATAAATTAGTCAGCCAATGAACTATGATTAGTACCATTTACCGCTAATTATAACCCGAGAAATGGTTTTTTTTAATATTTTATATTTTGCTCTTAATAAACTAATATGGTCTGGGAATCGAGTACAAGCCATAGGAATTCAATGCATTTAAGTAGATTTACCACATTTTTTTATGTGGTAGTAACTCTGGCTGTCAAGCAAAAAAGGTTGACTTTTCAACTAATAATATGCACAGTGTCCCCTTGTATCAGAGAATCACCAAAATTAATCATAATGCCCTTTTTCTGGCCTAGCACAGTTAGCACGGGTTTTAGCGATTCTGTTATAAATAAAACTTGTTGCATTGTTAGAAAAATCTCAGGAGAGGACTTGGAACTTCTACAGTGTACAATCAATCGGAAGAGGATTTGTGTTTTCAATTGTAGGTGTCTGATATTGAAAAATATGCATTTTTATGTCACAGGGAGGCAAATAAACTGTCTTTTTACAATGACAGAGAAGAATGATATGTGTACCGTCATTCTTTGGCCTAAACATGAATATGTCAAAAATGAAATATGCCAGCTTGATGACCCGTGCAAATCATAAATCAAATCAACCAATGCACCTTCAATACTATGAATTGTCTTGGGAGCTCTTCAGCTCCTGTAAAGACTCCTTTCATTTTGTCAAATTCCATTGACACAGACAGCGTTTCCCATTGACAAACCAAAAATACAATATACCAGCTTGATGATCCAGACAAATTGTAAATCAGATTAACCGATACACCTTCAGTACAATTCAGTAGCCGTTTGTTAGAGTTAGCTAATGCCATGTATGAAATAAATAAATATTTTTACCAGCAACAATATTTTTCTTCTCTTCTTGTTCGATCATTGAAGTGGAGAAAAAATCTTACTTCAGCGTTACTAGTGAAGGAGAGCTCATGTTTGGAGCGTCTATAGCAGCGCTCTTATCCATTGGTTTTCCCCTTTCCCTCCACCCCAGCTCCCACCCCCACCCCCACCCCCATTCATCTCCGTATTTCTTGTGGTTATGTTTGTAAAAGTGGTGAGGTCGACTGTATGGTCAGCCTCCTGTTCTGTATTTACCCCATGGACACGAAAAGTGGTTTGAGCATGTGGGGCTGCTAATGGACTTGTATGTTTCGTTTACAGTTACTACTTAGCTCTAACAGTTATAAGGTTATTAGGAATTTAGGTATGTTTTTGTTTAAGGCGTCTACAAATTGTGACGTCTTGGTTACTGTTTTTATTGGTATGGCTGTTTCTCCCCTGATAAATGATTTGTTTCTTTCATATAATGTGAATGATTGTCCTCATTCGCTTCAAAATGGGCCAATGGCCTTACTGAATAAACATCTGAAGTCTGAACTCTCTCTCTCTCTCTCTCTCTCTCTCTCTCTCTCTCCTCTCTCTCTCTCTCTCTCTCTCTCTCTCTCTCTCTCTCTCTCTCTGGGGCGGTGGGGCGGATGTGGGTCCTTCATTTCTTCTCCATGTGTACAGACTGTTCTGGTTGTTAATATGAAGTATGTCACTATTTGTCACTGTTCTGGTTGTTAATGTGAAGTATGTCACTATTTGTCACTGTTCTGGTTGTTAATGTGAAGTATGTCACTATTTGTCACTGTTCTGGTTGTTAATGTGAAGTATGTCACTATTTGTCACTGTTCTGGTTGTTAATATGAAGTATGTCACTATTTGTCACATTGTTCATGAACTACATTGTTTAGGAAGAAGAAAAGGACAGGGATGGGGGATTATGCTGATCGATGAGAATGAGGATAATGCTACGGATTTCCATTCCGGTCTGAGACTGCGTTACAGGGTTGTACTCTACGCTTCCTTTCATGATATATGTGTGTCTCGAAAGTCTGAAGAATTAAATGTCTTCATTTTGGTTGTATTGCATAGGTGTCGGAAATCTACGTATGTAGGTCTACACACATGTTAATTACAGGCGGGTGTTTTTCTATGTTCCATCCATGATCCTGGGGGACGTAAGTCGGCAGCACGTGTAATATAACTGGAACTGGCTTCACGTACGTGATCTGTACTTATCTCAATATGGGTACATACTGGGCAATAGTAACGTCTGTTATAGAAGTCTCCAGAAGCTCAGGTCAGTTGCTTGGCTATAAAGTTTAAAAACGTGATGTGGAATAAACCCGTATTAAAAAAAAAAGATTCGACCCCCTCCCTCCCCTCTAAAAAATGAATAATTGAAAAAAGAATAAAATAGATACATATAAAGATCGAAATAAAACGAATACCTGGCATGTGACAGTGTGTGTGTGTGTGTGTGTGTGTGTGTGTGTGTGTGTGTGTGTGTGTGTGTGTGTTAGAGAGTATGTAAGCTACGAATAAAGTCATGATTCTTTTCTCCGGAATATTTGACATCTTTCAGTATCTTTATCCACA
>JAMYXO010005636.1:0-15079 GCA_033310375.1 Conus canariensis
TTCAAAAAAGTTACTGGGAGACTCCTAACGGCATACAAACAGACTTGTGGGGAAACAACTGAATTTTGCCCTATTTGCTGGTTAGGGAAAAAAAGTGAATTTCATAAGGCAAAATTTCCCAATTAGAGTGGGTGCCCTTTAGCAGGGGTAAGACATCTGTCTGAAAAAGCCGCCCTTCAACGCCCACCCATCCAAAGCACAGGTTCGAATCCCGGCCGAGAAAGGAACAAAAAGTGAAAAAAATGTAAGAACAGTTAATTATTTTTTATTTAAATTTTGGATATTGGTCAGTTAGTTAGTTGGGGTATTTAGTTTTTTAGTTAGTTGGGAAAGGTTTTATCTTTTTTTTTTTGGGGCTTCCACCAGACTACAAGTAGTAAAGTGATTTTTTCTCTCTGTCTCTAACTTTGTAATTTTCTTTTGTAAAAAAATAAAAAAAAAGTGTAAATACAACATGTAAAAGAAAATAAAAAAGAAAAATAATAGAGGCAAAAAACAAAGAAGAATGGAAATGGAAATAAAGAAAGAAATAAGAACCAAATGTAAGACAGGAGGATTGATTGCCATGAAGACGTTATGGAAAGATAAAAATTTTCAAAAAATAAAACTAACTAACTAATAAGTAATTAATCAATTCTTTTTTCACTTACCCACAGTGCAACTTCGGGTTTTGTTTTCTATTTTGTTTATCTCTTTTGCTTTTTTGGTTTTTCCTTCCCACTCCTCCTTTTTTCTTTCCTTCAACCTCCCTTTCCCTTTTCTTCCTTCCTTCCTTCCTTCCTTCTTTCTTTCTTTCCCTTCTTCTTTCATTATTTGTTCGGGTGGTAAAAATTGGACAACGTCTATGTTATCCTCAATGTCTTTTTTAATAATCCCAAAATCTTCATGGTATATGAAATTTTTCCTTGTTTTTCTCTTTTAAATTTGTATACTTATATACTTATTTCTTACTTATCTTTTTTTTTAAACTTTTTTTATTATTTTTTTTTTTATTTAATCATTTATTTGGGTATTGGTAATCATTTGCATACGTATTCAATTTATACTTTTTAGGAGAGGGGAGAGAGAGAGAGAGGGGAAAAGAGAGAGAAAGACAGAGAGAGAGAGAGAGGGAGAGAAGGAAGAGAAAATACGAATGCCAAACTTTGATATGGTTTAGGCTATTAAGGGCCCTTCACAAAAAAAAACGGACTATGGGGGAAAAAGGATGGGGAAGGGGGGGTGGGGGCTGGGGGAAAGGAGTGAGGAGGAGGCGAAAAGAAGCTTTTGGGGAAAAAACGTTGTACAATTGGCCTTTACAAACGTTCATCGTGACATGGATCCCACTCGGGTATTAAACAAAAATTTTAACTAATCCTTGGCTTCAACACACATAGTAATAGTCCACTTCACAACTTTAAAAAAACCCACCAGTCACGGGGGGCCTAGTGAGGTTTTCCTTTCACAACATCTTTGCCCCAGGTAGAAGTGATGTGTTGAAGTTGGCCACAAACAGGGAGGGGTTTACCAAGTCTTCCCTCTTTCCAATAGTTGCCATTATTTGTTGTGAATGTTTTGTTGACACGATTCTGTGTGTGCGCCCCTCAGCTTCGTATAAGCGGGCGCTGTCGTGCCACAGTGCTTATGTTCTAACATTATTTTTGTGCCTGTGTTGGGTAAATGCATCGATTTGAATCACGTTCGGTTGTATCATTTTCCCCTGTTCATAGCCTCAGTAGTTTTACACGAACAGCAATGCAAATCGTTTTGCACGCTCTTTTTCTCAGAGTCATGGCACACTATCAAAACTGTAATTGGCGCCACACAGTTTCATGTTGATTTGCCGTTTTATTTTTTGAGTGTCATACGACTGGGAAAGAGAAGGGGGCAAAAGATGATCATTGTCAGCTACATGTTTATCATATAAACAATGTTTTCACTGTCAGCATCAGCACCAAAAAAAAACTGGGGGAGTTGGCAAAAATAAACCAGAGGAAGAAAAGGGTGCCTTTTTTCACAGTGTTATCCCTGTTTATCGGAGCGCACTTTCTGCGATAACAGCAGGGCCGTGGTAGAACGTGACAGCTAAACGGGGTTTATATTGAAACCCCAGGACGACACAATGTGGTTTCCTTTGCCTTCAGTTTGAAGGGGAAAACGCTGTTCTGCAGTGCTGAGTTCACATACTTTTAAAAGTTCTGGGGGGAAATCCTAACAGGGATAGAACAGACTTGTGTAGGAAAAAAAAGAATATTACATAGCGCTTGTTTGGGAACAAAAGAGAACTTCAAAAAGGATAAATTTCCCAATTTTTAAATAGGGGTCTGTTAGCAGTGGGGTAAAACATCTGCCTGAAAAATCGCGCCTTCAGACGCCCACCCCCAAAACTACAGGTTCGAACCGGCTGACAATGAAAAAAAAATGTGAAAAAAAAGTGAAGAACATTAATTAGTTACTTTGTTAAGTATTAGTAAAAGTTGGTCAGTAGTTTGTTAGGTAGTTTTAGGGATTTAATTAGTAATTTTTATTAATGAAATAAGGTTTATCTTTTTTTTTTTGGCTTCCACCAACTACAAGTATAAAGTGATTCTTTCTGTCTGTCTCAATTTTGTAATTTTCTTTTTTTAAAAAATAAAAAAGTGTAAATACATACATATATAAGAAAATGAAAATAAAAAATGATAGATGCAACAAAACAAAAAGAGATGGGAAAAAGGAAGATAAAAAAAAAAATAAGAACCAAAAGTAAGACAGGGAGGATTGATGTCCATAAGACTTATGAGAAAAATTTAAAATTCAGAATTTTAAAAAAACTAACAAAAAAATTAAAGTAATTAATCAATTCTTTTTTTCACTTACCCACCGTGCAACTTGGGGATTTTCTTCCATTTTGTTAAAATCTCTTTCTTTTTTGGTTCTTTTCCTCCCCCTCATTCCTACCTTTCTTACTCACCTTTAAAACTTTCTTCCCTTCCTTCCTCCCATTCCTTCCTTCCTTCCTTCCTTCCTTCCCTTCTTTGGGCTTCGTTTTTTCATTTTTTGTTTTGTGGTATAATTTTGACAACGTCTATGTTTCCTCAAGACGTTTTAAATAATTCACCAAAAACTTCATGGGATTGAAATTTTCCTTTTTTTTTTTCATTCATTTATTTACTGATATACTTATTTACTTGCTTATCTTTTTCTTTATACTTATTTTTTACTTTTTATTTATTAATCATTTATTTAGGTATGTAAGTATTCATTTGCAACGTATTCAATTTATGACTTTTTAGAGAGAGAGAGAGAAGAGGAGAGAAAGAGAGAAAAGGAAAAGGGGAGAGAGAAACGAAGCCAATACTTTTTTAAAAAGGGTTTTGGCTTTAAGGCCCATTTACAAAAAAAAGGACTATGGAGGAATAGGTGGGGGAACGGGGTAGGGTGGGGCTGGGGAAAGGAGTGAGGGGGAGGCAGATATATGAAGCTTTTTGGAAACAAAGTTTTACAATTGGGCCTTTTTCAAACGTTCATCGTGACATGATCCCACATCGTGGGATTAAACATATTTGTAACTAATCCTTGGACTGTCAATCCACATGTAATAGTCCCCCTTTACAATATTACAACACAACAGTTACATGGGTCCCATGAGGATTTCCTTTCCCCAACTTTGCTCCAGGTAAAGGATGTGTTGAAGTTGGCCACAAACAGGAGGAATTTCCAAGGCTTTCCCCCTTTCCACAATAGTTTCCATTATTTGTGTGTGAATGTTTTGTTGACACGATTCTGTGTGCTGCGGGGCCCCAGCTTCGTAGTAAGCAGGCGCGTCAGTTTCCCCATGTGCTTGAGTTCTAACATTAGTTTTGTCTCGTGTTGGGGAAAGCCTCGATTTTGAATCCGTTCGGTTTTATCATTTTTTTCCGTTCATAGCCTTCAGTATGTTTTAAAAAGAACATCTAAACAAATCTGTTTTTGCTACGCCTTTTTCTCAGAGTCATGGGACACTATCAGTAACTGTATATTGGCGCCACACAGTTTTTATGTTGATTTTTCCGTTCAAAGTTTTGAGGTCATACAAAGACTGGCAAAAGGGAAACAGGCAAACGATGATCATTTCAGCACAGTTTGTCATTGTAAACAATGTTTTTACTGCAGCATCCCACCAAGACAAAACTGGGCAGAGTTGGAAAAAAACCGATGGAGAGAAAAGGCTGCCTTTTTTCAATGTTTCCCCTTTATCTTTAGGGGCACTTTTGCGATACACAGCATGGACGCGTGGAGTAACTGACAGCGTATAAACGGTTACAGTATTTAACCTCAGGACGCAACAATGTGGTTTCCTTTGCCTTCAGTTTTGAAGGGGGTAGGCTCATGTTCTGCAGTGCTGAGTTCAGCATATTTTTTTTAAAAATTTTGGAGACTCCAACAGGCATACGAACAGACTTTTGGGAGGAAACAACTGAATATTTTACCTAGCTGCTGGTTTGGAACAAAAGTGAACTTCAAAGGCATAAATTTCCCCATAAGTGGTGTCGGAAAGGGGTGGGGGTAAGACTCTTCTAAAAGGGGGCGCCTTTAGACGCCCCCCAAAACCCAAAACGCAGGTTCGAATCCCGTCCGGGGAAGGAAAAAAAATGTGAAGAACAGTTAATTAGTTACTTAGTTAAAGTAGTTAGTAAGATAGTTGGTCAGTTATTAGTTAGGTAATTAGTTAAATCATTAATGAGAATAAGGTTATCTCTTTTTTTTTTTTTTGGCTTCCACCCGACTACAAGTAGTAAAGTGATTCTTTCTCTCTGTCTCTAACTTTGTAATTTCTTTTGTAGAAAAATGAAAAAAAAGTGTAAATACATACAATTAAAGAAAATAAAAAAGAATAAAATGAATAGAGTGCAACAAAACAAAGAAGAGATGGAAATAGGAAGATAAAGAAAGAAAAAAAGCCAAAAGTAAGACGGGGATTGATGTCCATGAAGACGTTATGAGAAGAAAAATTTTAAATTCAGATAATAAAACTAACTACTAATTAAGTAATTAATCAATTCTTTTTTTCACTTTCCCACAGTGCAGACTTCGGGGTTTTGTTTTTCCCTTTTGTTTATCTCTTTTGCTTTTGTTGGTTCTTTTCCTTCCCTACCCCTTCCTTCCTTCCTTCCTTCAATCCTTCATTCTTTCTTCCTTCCTTCCTTCCTTCCTTCCTTTCTTTCTTTTTTCTCCTTACGTTCTTTCATTATTTGTTCTGGTGGTAAAAATTGTGACAACGTCTATGTTATCCTCAATGTCGTTTTAATAATTCACCAAAATCTAAAACTTCATGGTATATGAAATATTCCTTTTTTTTTCTCATTTATTTGTATACTTATAACTTATTTACTTACTTATCTTTTTCTTTATAAAATTTATTTATTATTTTTTTATTTATTAAGTCTTTTTTTAGGGGATGTAGGTATTTATTTGCTACTATTCAATTTATGCTTTTTTGAGAGGGGGAGAGAGGAGAAGAAGAGAGAGAAGAGAGAGAGGGGAGAAAAGAGACAGAAAGACAGAGGGGAGAGAGGAAAAGAGAGGGGGAGAAAGAGAGAGAAAATACGAAGCCAATACTTTATATGGGTTTTGGCATTAAGGCCCATTCACACAAAAACGGACTATGGAGGAAAAGGAGGGGGAAAAGGGGGGGTGAGGGGTGGGGGAAATGGGGTGAGGAGGGAGGCAGAATATGAAGCTTTTGTGGAAACAACTTTACAATTGGCCTTTACAAACGTTCATCGTGACATGGATCCCACATCGTGTATTAAAAATTTGTAACTAATCCTTGGACTGTCAATCACACATAGTAATAGTCCACTTCACAACATTACAACACAACAGTTACGATGGGGCCTAGTGAGATTTCCTTTCACAACATCTTTGCTCCAGGTTTGAAGTGATGTGTTGAAGTTGGCCACAAACATGGGAGGAATTGACCAAGGCTCCCTCTTTCCACAATAGTTCCCTTATTTGTGGGTATGTTTTTGTTGACACGATTTTGTGTCTGCGCACCTCAGCTTCTAGTAAGCTAGGGGCGTCGTGCCACATGTCTTTTATGTTCTAACATTAGTTTTGTGCTCTGTTTGGGTAAAGCATCGTTTCGAATCACGTTCGGTTGTACATTTTCCGTTCATAGCCTTCAGAGTTTTTTCACAACAGTCTATGCAAATCTGTTTCTGCAAACCCCTTTTTCTCAGAGTCATGGCACACATCAGTAACGAATTGGCGCCACACAGTTTCATGTTATTTGCCGTTCATTGTTTTGAGTGTCATACAAAGACTGGCAAAGAGAAGCGGGCAAACGTGATCATTGTCCACATTTTTTGTCAGTGAAAACAATGTTTTCACTGCAGCATCACACCTAGACAAAAACTGGGCGAGTTGGCAAAAAAAAACCAGATGGAGATAAAAGGCTCCCTTGTTTCACATGTTATCCCTCTTTATTTTTAGGGGCACTTTCTGCAAAACACAGCAGGACCTGGGGTAGTAAGTGACAGCGTAAAATGGGTTTGTACTGCCCCTCGGACACGACAAGGGGTTTTTTCCTTTCCTTCAGTTTTGAAGGGGGAAGCGTCATGTTCGCATGCTGATTCAGCATACTTTCTAAAGTTACTGGGGACTCCTAACAGGCATACAACAACTTGTGAGGAAACAACTGAATTTTTGACCTAGCGCGGTTAGGAACAAAAGTGAACTTCAAAAGGGCAAAAATTTTCCCCAAAAGTAGAGTAGGTGTCTGTTAGCAGTGGGGTAAGACATCTGTCTGAAAAGGCGCGCCTTCAGACGCCCACCCATCCAAACTACAGGTTCGAACCCGGCCGAGGAAGGAACAAAAATGTGAAAAAAAATGTGAAGAACATTTAAAATTTTTCTTATTTAAGTAGATAGTGGTCAGTTAGTTAGGTTTTTAGTTAGTTCGTTAGTTAGGTAAGGTTTTCTTTTTTTTTTTTTTGGGTTTTCCACCAGACCCCCATAAAAGTGATTCTTTCTCTCTGCTCTAACTTTGTAATTTTTTTTGTAGGAAAATGAAAAAAAAGGTAAATACAACATGTATAAGAAAAAAAAAAAAAAATAATGGGTCAACAAAAAAAAGAAGAGATGGAAATAAAAGGGAAAGAAAGAAAAAGAACCAAAAATAAGACGGGGGGGTTGATGTCCATGAAGACTTTTAGAGAGATAAATAAAATTTTGAATAAAAAAAACTAACTAACTAATTAAAATTAATCAATTCTTTTTTTCACTTACCCCACACACACACACACACACACACACACACCACGCGCGCGCGGGGGGGCGCGGGCTTGCGCGCGCCGCACAACACACACACACACACCACGCCCCCCCCACACAACACACACACACACACCACACACACACACATAGCATGCACACGCGCGGCGCGCGCGTGCGCGCACACACACACACCCACATAACACACACCATACACACACACGCGGCCGCGCGAGCAGCGCGAGCCCGCAGGCGGGGTGGGCGCGCCCACACACACACACACACACACACACACCCATACACACACACATATGCACACACACGCGCCCCCACGCGCACGCACCGCACGCACGCACACACACACACAACACCACCACACACACACGCGCGCCCGCGCGCGGCGCGCATTGGCTCACGGGGCTCGCCCGCAGCCACGGGTGAGTGTTTTATCCCTCTTTTTGAATAGAGTTTTTTCTTTTTTTGGTTAAAGAGACATTTTGCAAAAAGAATGCTTCACCAATTGATGTTAATATTAAGTTGATGTCTTACTCATGTACAGGCAGCTTTCTCTCTCTCTGTGTCTCCCTCCCCCCCCCCCCTCTCTCCTCTCCTCTCTCCCCTCTTCTTTTTCTGTGCCTCTTTTACTCTTCCTTTTTCGGCAACAGACAGACGCAAACACACGCGCACCCCCCCTCGGGCGGGCACACGCACACACATGCGCGCACGCACGCGCGCTCACAAAACACCACCATACACACCAATGTAATTGGGTTTATATGTAAGAATGAAAGGTTTTCCTTTCTAAAACGGGTAAATTAACTGTTGTTTAGTATATATTTCTTCAAGTTGCTACACATTTCGTTCCCAAAGTGGTCTTTTATTGCATATATTTCATCTTCATAAGACTTTTTTTTAGAATTTTTTTTTTTTTCTTGTTTAATAATGTGTGTTGTTTGCAAATCTTGGTTGATAGAGAAAAAAGGGCACCGGGATTTGTTGCTCTCTCAAAAAGTAGGGTTTCACTGATTATGTGTTAAACGACGTGACAAAAAAGAGTAACTTAAGCATATCCTCTTTAAACTGCCAGGGGGTTTGGGAAAATTTCAAAAACGAAGAGACGGTTTTTCCCTTTCTTAGACAAAAACAACTTCAGTTTATTTTTTACAGGGTACACTTTCAAAAAAATATTGAAAAACAAGTAAGGGCAGAATGGGGGTATGAATGTTGTTTTCATCTTAAATTCGAGATCAAGGGAGTTTTTTATATTTCTAAATAATAATTTTGATTTCAAAAAAAGAAAACGTCCGGGTAGACACGGGAAACTACGTTTTAAAATGATTCTGAAACGTTAGACACTGAAATTTGCTGGTAAAATTTAGGACCAAACAGCGACAGCCCACTTTTTTTTAAAAATTCAAAAAAAAATCAAGGAACTGGATTTCGAACATCGTAATTTGGGGGACTGGAAACTAGTGATTAATCCTAGCTTGGGCTATTACAATTAAAAAAACTTAAAAATGCAAAAGCCCGAGAAAGGAAAAACGATCAGTGAATTAAATTGGCGAATCTGGAGGAATTAAATCCTGAAATTCTAAGATTTAAAACCGGAAAGATCCAACCCCATACAGCAAAGTCGATTGGATTTTTTTCTAATATCAGATACACTTACTGGTAACATTAGAGACGCAGAAATCCTTTGGGGTTCAGAAGTGACCACTCTTTGATCAAATTAAACATAGCACTAAATACCGAACAGAAAAGAAAAACATTCTGGAAATTTAACGCTTCGCTACTTAGGGATGCCAATTATGTAAATTTAGTGAACCAAACTATAAAGATGTCAAGGAACAATATGCTACATCACCATATGACAGGCAAAACTTAAGCAAGATACCCAATAATGAAATACAATTTATGATAAGTGATAGGTTATTTTTAGAAGTTCTGATCATGGAAATAAGATCAAAAACGATTACGTTTAGTATCAATAAGAAAAGAGAACAAATGAACGCCGAAAACTGCTTAGAAAAGGAAAAATACAAGATTTGGAAAGAGAAAAACCCACGCATATAATACTATTAATTTACAAAGAAAGAAAAAAGAGCTTGCTCAGTTACTTTAAAACAAAAGTAGATGGGATCTTTCCCTCAGACCCAGAGCAAGATGGGCTTCACAGGGTGAAAAAGTAACTAAGTATTTTTTGTAACCTGGAAAAAGACATTTTGTTAGCAAACAGATGTTGAAATTAGTTACAGACAAGGAAATGTTTTGCTAGAAACAGATGAATTTTTAGAAGAGACCAGGTCATACTACGAGCATTTGTACAAGGAAAGAGAGATAAAAGATTTTGAAATTAGCAATATATTTCAAATCTGCCACAACTAAATGAAGACGAAGCAGAACATTTAGAAGGCATGATTACCATCCAAGAAGCACAGAAGCCCTAAAAAATATGCGGGAATGATAAAAGTCCTGGTACAGAAGGGGATGACATTTTAATTTCTTTTAAAGTTCTTTTGGAAACAAATAGGAGAGTTTGTAATAAGATCATTAAAATGAAGGGGTTTATAAATAAAGAGATGTCTTGTCTCAAAGAGAAGGATTAATAACGTGTCTACCAAAAGCCGATAAATCAAGAGATTTTTTAAGAAACTGGAGACCAATTTCATTGAAAATGTTTTCGTATAAGATAGGTGCCACCTGTAAGCGAAAAGAATTAAGACTGTTTTACATAAATTAATTAATGAAGACCAGAGGGTTTTGTTCCAGACGATACATTGGAGAAAATATAAGAACCTTGTATGACATAATTTTTTATCGGGAAAAAAATTCTCTTCCTGGTCTACTGGTATCAATTGACTATGAGAAGGCGTTGATTCGATAAATTTGGGCAATATTAATAAGATACTTAAAGCTTTTGGGTTTTGGGGAAGGTAAAATTTCTGCTGGGTTTTCGACATTTTATAAAAACATAAGATTTCCCATGTAGTTGTGAATGGGAAAGTATCTAAGAGTTTTGAAATAGAAAGAGGTTGTCGTCAGGGTGATCCCTTTCCCCCCATATTCCCATTTTTTTGTGTGCAGAAAATTTTAGCATGTAAAATCCCGGGAAGACGAGAGAATTTAAAAAGGGATTGAAATACTCAACACGATGTAAAATCAGCCAATTTGCCGATGATACAGTGTTTACCTTAGAAGGGGATAGGGTTTCGTAAAGAACACTGTTTAAAACTCTTTAAAAGAGTTTGAAGAAATTTCAGGGCTAAAACTCAAATTTTGAAAAAACTGTAAAAAGTATGGCAAAAAAACTAAAAACTCAAAATGTGGTATCTTTCTGAAAAGAAAATGAAATGGAATCCACCAAAATATTGGATACTAGGTATTTTGGTTCACAGGAACTTATCAAAAATGACAGAAAAACAACACAGCAATAAAATTTATTGAAGTCAAACAATTGTTTAAAGTTTGGTCAAAACGTATATGTACACCCCCCAAGGCCAGGATTGCAGTACTGAAGTCCATGATTCCCTTTTAAACAATCATATACCATGGATTCTGTTGCCTAAACCTCCAGAAGAAAGTAATAAATCAGCTTCAGAAAACATGTTTTGAATTTATATGGAATAAAAAAACTGAAAAAGACAAAAGGAAAAAACGCAAGTACTTCCTGTTGAAAATGGAGGTATAGGTGTTTCCACATTTAAGCAAATATATACAAGCTTTAAAACATGACCTGGTTAAAAGAATAATACAAAGACAAATTCAAAATGGAAAACAATATTAAGTGCTTACGTTTCCCAGAAATAGATTCATTTGACGTCACGGGCCTAGAAAATTCCTCAGCAAAAAAATCAATAAATTTTAGGAAAGACGTTTTCACTTCGTAGTTGATTTTGCGGAACAGGTATTTTTTAAACAATTCGAATGAGGTGTTAGCAGAGCCTTTATCTGTAAATGATAATTTAGAGTTGGTAATGACGTCATTTACTTTAAAAACTGGATAGCGAAACAGATATTCCTAGTTAAAGATGTTGTAAATCAAGATGGAAGTTTTCTCGATTATAAAACTTTTTCTGAAAATATGATATCACTGGTAAATTATCTCGAATTCATGGGCTGTATATCATCAATAAAAAGGTATTTAAGAAGTAGAAATATTAAAGTAACGAACAATAGCTGTAATCTAAGAACGAAAGCACTACAAATAATATCAAGCGTTAAAAAGGGATCGAAACCTTTTTACAGCACTCTCGTTGAAAAAATAACAATATTTGACATAAGCTCCTTTGTAAAATGGGAAGATAAATTAAAAATTTTGGTAGATTGGGAAACAACAATGAAACAGTGAAAAAAATTAAAGAATTAAATTAAAAATGGTTCCAAATAAGAATTTGTCACAATATTTTGGTTAGGGAACAAAAGTGAACTTCATAAGGCATAAAATTCCCAATGTAGAGTAGGTGTCTGTTAGCAGGGGTAAGACATCTGCCTGAAAAGTCGCGCCTTCAGACGCCCACCCATCCAAAAGCTACAGGTTCGAATCCCGGCCGAGCAATGAAAAAAAATGTGAAGAACAGTTAATTAGTTAATTAGTTAAGTAGTTAGTAAGATAGTTGGTCAGTTTAGTTAGGTATTAGTTAGGTATTTAATTAGTAAGTTAGTTAGTTAATGAGAAATAAGGTTTATCTCTTTTTTTTGGCTTTCCACCAGACTACAAGTAGTAAAGTGATTCTTTCTGTCTGTCTCTAATTTTGTAATTTTCTTTTGAAGAAAAATGAAAAAGTGTAAATAGTACATATATAAGAAAATGAAAATAGAATAAATGAATAGAGTGCAACAAAGAAAGAAGAGATGGAAATAGGAAGATAAAGAAAGTAATAAGAACCAAATGTAAGACAGGGAGGATTGATGTGCCATGAAGACGTTATGAGAAGATAATTATAAATTCAGAATAATAAAACTAACTAACTAATTAAGTAATTAATCAATTCTTTTTTTCACTTACCCACCGTGCCAGACTTCGGGATTTTGTCTTCCATTTTGTTAACCTCTCTTGCTTTTTTGGTTCTTTTCCTTCCATGTCTCATTCCTACCTTTCTTACTCATTCCTTCAATCTTTCCTCATTCCTTCCTTCCTTCCTTCCTTCCTTCCTTCCTTCCTTTCTTTCGTCTTTCGTTTTTTCATTATTTGTTCTTGTGGTATAATTGTGACAACGTCTATGTTATCCTCAATGACGTTTTAATAATTCACCAAAATCTTCATGGTATATGAAATTATCCTTGTTTTTTCTCATTCATTTATTTACTGATATACTTATTTACTTGCTTATCTTTTTCTTTATACATTTAGTTATTATTTCTTTATTTTATTAAGTCATTTTATTTAGGTATGTAAGTATTCATTTACATACGTATTCAATTTATGACTTTTTAGACAGAGAGAGAGAGAGAGAGAGAGAGAGAGAGAGAGAGAGAGAGAGAGAGAGAGAGAGAGAAGAGAGAGAAAATACGAATGCCAATACTTTTATATGGTTTAGGCTATTAAGGGCCCATTCACAAAAAAACGGACTAGGAGGAATAGGGTTGGGGGGAACGGGGTAGGGGTGAGGGGGTGGGGGAAATGGAGTGAGGAGGGAGGCAGATATATGAAGCTTATGTGGAAACAACGTTGTTACAATTGGCCTTTACAAACGTTCATCGTGACATGGATCCCACAACGTGGTATTAAACATATTTTTTAACTAATCCTTGGACTGTCAATCACACATAGTAATAGTCCCACTTCACAACTTACAACACAACAGTTACAAAGGGTCCTAGTGAGGATTTCCTTTCACAACATCTTTGCTCCGGTAGAAGTTTAAATTTTTTGAAAGTTGGCCACAAACATGGAGGAATTGACCAAGGGCTTCCCCCTTTCCAATTTTGCCCCTTATTTGTGTGTGAATGTTTTGTTGACAGATTCCTTTTGCTGCTGCACCTCAAATTCTGTAGTAAGCTAGGCGCTGTCTGTGCCACATGTGCTTGAAAGTTTTAACATTAAATTTTGTGCTCTGTGTTGGGTAAATGCATCATTTTGAATCACGTTCGGGTTTTATCATTTTCCCTGTTTTATAGCTTTCAGTAAAGTTTTACACGAACAGCCCAAAAGCAAATCTTTCTGCTACGCTTTTTTTCTCAGAGTCATGGGGGGACTAACAGTAACCCGTATTTGGGGCCACACAGTTTCATTTTTGTTTTTTTCCCTTCATTGTTTTTAGTGGTCATACAAAGACTTCAAAGAGAACAGGGAAACGATGATCAAAGGGCAGCTACATGTTTTGGGCAGTGTAAACAATTTTTTCCCCTGTCAGCATCAGCAAACCCTAACCAAACTGGGGAATTGGCAAAAAAAAACCCCGATGGAGAAAGAAAAGGCTGCCTTGTTTCCCCAGTGTTATCCCTGGGTTTTTCTTGAGGGGCACTTTTTTGCGATACACAGCATGGACGCTGTGGGTAGTAACGTGACACGTATAATCGGTTATAGTATTGAACCTCAGGCCCACGACAATGGGGTTTCCTTCCCCTTTAGTTTTTAAGGGGAAAAACGTCATGTTCTGCAGTGCTGAGTTTAGCATACATTTCTAAAAGTTACTGGGGGACCCCCTAACAGGCATACAAAAAGACTTGTGTAGGAAACAATTTTAAAATTTTACCAAACTGCGGTTTTGGGAAAAAAAGTGAACTTCATAAGGCATAAATTTTTCCCAATGTAGAGTAGGTCTGGTTTTGCATGGGTAAGCCCCCCTGTCGAAAAGGCGCCCCTTTCCCCGACGCCCACCCACCAAAGCTGCAGGGGGTTTTTAAACCCGTCCAAAAAGGGAAAGGGAAAAAAAAGTGAAGAACAGTTGATTAGTTTACTTAGTTTAAATAGTTAGTAAGATAGTTGGTCATTAGTTAGTTAGGTATTTAGTTAGTTAGTTAATGAGAATAAGGTTTTATCTCTTTTTTTTTTTTTTTTTGGGTTCCACCCAACCCACAAGTAGAAAAATGATTCTTTCTCTTTTGTTTTCAACTTTTTAATTTTCTTTCGTAAAAAATTTAAAAAAAAAAATGTAAATACATACATGTAAAAGAAAAAAAAAAAAGAATAAATGAATAGAGTGCAACAAAACAGAGAAGAGATGGAAATAGGGGGATAAAGGAAAAAAAAAAAGAAAACCAAAAAGTAAGACAGGGAGGAAGATTTTCCATGAAGACGTTATGAGAAATGATTATAAATTCAGAATAATAAAACTAACTAACTAATTTAAATAATTAATCAATTTTTTTTTTACTTAAACCCCAGTGGCCCGACTTTTCGGGGTTTTTTTTTTTCCCCTTTTGTTTTTCTCTTTTGCTTTTTTGTTGGTTTCTTTTTTCCCTTTTCCCCCCCCCCCTTTTTCCTTTTCCCTTCCCTTTCTTCAATCCTTCATTTTCCCTTTCTTCCTTCCTTCTTTCCTTCCTTCCTTCCTTTCTTTCTTTCCCTTTTTCCTTACGTTCTTTCATTATTTGTTTTTGTTGGTATAATTGTGACAACGTCTATGTTATCCTCAATGTCGTTTTAAAAATTCACCAAAATCTTCATGGTATATGAAATATTCCTTTTTTTTCTCATTTATTTTGTATACGTATATACTTATTTACTTTCTTACTTTTTCTTTATACTTTGTATATTATTTCTTTATTTATTAAGTCATTTATTTAGGTATGTAGGGATTTTATTTGCATACGCATTCAATTTAAAGACTTTTTAGAGAGAGGGGAAAGAAGAGAGAAGAGGAGGGGAGAGAGAAAGACAGACAGAGAAGAAGAGAGAGAGAGAGAGAGAGAGAGAGAGAGAGAG
>JAMYXO010005637.1:0-15079 GCA_033310375.1 Conus canariensis
AACCCCTTAAAACGGCCCCCGAAGGGCGACATTTGGTTATTAAATTAAAAAAACATTTCAAAGAATAACCCCAAGACCTTTTTAAAAATTTTTTTTTTTTTTTTTTGTCATTTTTTTAAATTTTTTTTGGTTTTATTTTAAGCAATTTTTTTTTTATTTTTCCCAAACTTTTTAAATTTTTTTAATTTGGAAATTTTAGTTCTAAAGGGTTTCCGAAAAAAAAGGTAACGCAAACAAAAAAAAAGGAAAATCAAGCAGGGGCGGGAGGGAGGCAGAGTAATTTTCCCTTTCCTCCTCTCCTCCTCCCCCCCCTCCCCCTCACCCCCCTCTTTTCCCCCCCTTCCTTTTCCCCTCTCCCTCTCTCCTCTCTCTCCCCCCCCCCCCCCCCCCCCCCCCCCCCCCCCCACCCCCCCCCCCCTGTTCTACTTACTTCCAATCTCTGTCTGTCTGCCCCTGCCCTTTTGTCCGCTGTCTGTCCCTCCTCCCCTTTCCTCCCCCCCTCCTCCAATCCCCTTCGACTCCCCATTTTCTTTCCCGCATTTTGTTTTATTTTTGGTATAATTTCCCCCTTTTTAAATGATCATTTTTTTTTTTCGAAAATAAAATGTCATAAAAAAAAAAATACTTTGAGAGAGAGAGAGAGAAGAGAGAAGAGAGAGGAGAGTCTCATACACCTACTACACAAAAATCACCCTTGGTCTTTCGCCATAAATGTACTGAAGTAGGAACAGCGGCCCCTCAAAAAAGGACAGGGAAAAAAAACCGGAAAAGAAATTTTTTTTTTTTTTTTGTAAAAAAAAAACCCTTTTTACTTTTTTTTCAGCTCCCCCCTTTTTTTTTTTAAAGGAAAAAAAAAAACCCAATATTTTCCCCCAAAAGGGAAAAAACACAGGGAAACTCCTTAATTTTCTTAAAGGGGGGGAAAAAATTGGGGGTTCCCTTTAACCAACTTTTCCCCCTTATTTCTTAAAAAAAATTTTAAAAAAAAATAATAACGGGGCTTTTCCTTTTCAAAACAAACCAAACACTTTCATTTCAAATTTTTTTTTCCCCGGGTTTAAAAAACCCCAAAAGGGGAAGGGAAAAAAAGTCTCCCCCCCAAAAAAATTCAACCCCCCGGGAAGGGGGGAAACAAAAGCCAGGTTTAAAAAACCCTGTTTTCCCCCTTTTTTTTTGCCCCTTTTCCCCTGAAAAAACCCAAAAACCCCCCTTTTAAAAAAGGGGGGAAAAAAAAAGGGGGGTTTTTTCCTTTTGGTCAAAAAAAGTCCCGTCCATCCTTTTCCCCCGGGAAAAAAAAAAAGGGGGGGCCCCCCCCTCTCCCCCCCTCCCTTTTTTTTGGGCCCGCTCTTTTCACCCCAACCCCCCCTTTTTTCCCCCTTTTTCCCCCCCCACGATGTTCACAAAAATAACTTTCAGGGGGCCCCGAAATTTAATTTTTTGAAGGGAAAAAAAAAAACCTTTTCCAGGTTACCCTTCCTTTTCCCCAAAAAAGGGGGGAAATAGTAATCTCTTTTCCGTGGGGTAATTTTATTGAATAAGATTTTCCCCCCCCCAAATTTTTTTTAAAGGGTTTTTTCCCCTAAACTTTTTCCCCAGCCCCGAAAAAAAACCCACCCAAAAAAAAAACAAACACACACAACCACAACAAACCCCCAAAAACAAACAAAACCCCCTACACCGCTTAATTTTTGGGTTTTCCCCCAAAAAGGGAAGGGGTTTTTTTTTTTTCCCCTTTTTGCTTTGGGGGCCCGCGCCTAAACATAAATAAACCCCCCCCCTAATTTTAAACCCCAATGCCCCCCCAATACCCCCAAAAAAAAAAAAACCCCCAACACAACACCCCTACCCCCCCCCCCCCCCCTTTTTTTAAAAAAAAAAAAGGGTTTAAGGAGGGGCTCTCTCTCTCTCTCTCCCCTCTCTCTTTTCCTCTCTCTGTTTGTCTGTTCGGTCTGCTCTGTTCTCCCTACTTTCAGATTCTCCTCTCTCTCTCTCTCCCTCTCTCTCTCTCTCTCTCTGATCGTAGGGTTTCATCTTTAAACTATATTTTTCAGGGGGGTTCGCTGAAATTGTACATCCTTGACACTGTGTAAACCTCAACTTTGCCTTTGTAGTGTTGGAGAAAAAGATCCTTTCCCTTTTGTGCCACGTGGAGAACAGAAGTGCCGAGAACCTCAGAAACTCTTCTTTTCCTGTGGTTTAACTCCTATGTGACTACTTGTACTCCACCTTTTTCAGCCAAATTTTTTTCTGCACGGTTTTCCTCACAAAATTTTTTCGCACAGACACAACGACACACACACACACACACACACACACACACACCCACACACACACACACACACACACACACACACACACACACACACACACAACAACCACATACACACCGTGTATATTTCCGGGATATTTCATGCAAATGATATGAGGTTTTTTTTTTATTTCATTTTTTTGCTCTGCTCCCGCTGCGCCTGCGCTGCTCTACACTACTACACTACTCCCCACTACTACACTACTTCAACCACACCAGACCAAACCCCCCCACTACCATACTACTATGCTACACTATACTACAACACTCCCAGTCACTAGTTTCATTATCGATTCCCGCCCTTTTGCTTTGCAGAGAGAGAGAGAGAGAGAGAAGAGAGAGAGAGAGAAGAGAGAGAGAAAGAGAGAGAGAGAGAGAGAGAATCCTTTTGACTATTGAACCCGACTGTGAGGACAAAAATGACTTGCCCCAAAAAATTTTTTGAATTAGAAAAAGATTTTTTTGGGCTGAGCTTTTGTTGGGTTTTTTTCCGTTTCGTGCTTTTTTCCCCTTTTTTTTTTTGAATTGATTTGATTTGTGCTGTAATTCGGATTTGTTTTTTTTTGTTCGCTGCAACGAGGAAACACATGACAGAATGAAACATTACCAAAAAACTTTTGGATATTGATTTTTTTAAATAGTGAAGGCTCTGAATGCTCAGAATCCTTTCGTCTCCTTTTTTATGCGATGTGCATGTATCTCATACCAAAAGGTTGTAAGATGCCGGATTAACCAATTTCATGAAGCGTTCTAGGGACTTTTTTTTTTTTTACTCATTTGTTCATTTGCCATTTGTCCACAGTAGGTTTCCCAAAAGCTTACTGAAGATATAACAACGAACCTTCCCCAAAGATGGAACGGGTAGGAACCTTAAGGGGATGCTCTCCATCGAGACGATCAAAGATGCTTCAGCAAAATTACTACCAGTTCTATTATGGAAAATCTGCTTACGATTTTAACCAAAGATATAAAAAAAATGAGACAAACCATTATTTTCTTAACCCGTGCGGCTTCATAAAGGGAAGACCACTACTGTTAAATTCCCCATAGATTTTCCGCGGGAAGTGGGAAGAAAAACACTTAAAAATTGAAGAAGAAAAGAAAAAAGAAAAAGAAAAAAGAAGAACAAAAAAAGGCAAGAGAGAGAAAAAGAGAAGAGAGAAGAAGAAGGAGAGAGAGGAAAAACGTATAACCCCTGCCCCATTTTCTGTGCCAACAACCAGATTAAGGTGTCAGATGCCATCGCCTGCATTTCCACATTTAAGTAATAAGAAAAATTCAGTTCCCAGAAAAAAAATCACGGGCAAATTGATGATGGTCGGTTTTTTTTCTTTGCTTCAGAAAGGAAAAAGTTAACCATTTAGGACATTAAAGAGTTTATGAAATCTAGACCAAACTGTTTTTGCTCCAACAGCGGGGTCCCTTACAGTGTCAAGGGGGCATGACCAAACGGCAGAGTTCATTCCTTCGGGGTTGGATGAAAAAATTTTGCTATCCCTACATTATTTTTTAACGCTTGGAGTCGGTTTTTTTCAAGTCATGAATGTTTCGTTATGAGTATGATGTGGAAAAATTTGTTATTGCATTAAATTCATTACCAGCGTCTTGTGGTAAAGAAAAGGATGACGGTGTGCAGGGAAAAAACAAAAACTAAAGAGAAAAAAAAAAAAACTGGCAGATAAAAAAGAAGGGGCTAAAAAATATTGCAACAGGGGATGGGAGGTTCAACCCCAAAGATCGTTACAGGGATATGCACAGACGTACCATCACAAAGTTTCGTTTAAGGTAGGGAGAGGAAAAAAATTTAAAAGATGGAAAACAAGAAAAAAGTTTTTTTTCCCAGCCTCCATAAAAAAACTTCTTTTTTAACAAAGTTCAGTACAGTTTTTTAAAAATCAGGGAAAAGATAAACTAAGAAAGGTTCTCTTTCAGAATTGTTAGAAAAAGCTATTTCCCTGAATGCTATAACGCTTTATATGGGAATTAAAGCAGTTACACATTTTCCTTTACCAGGGCATTTATTCGGGGGGGCCCTGCCTTCTACCTTCAAGTTTTATGGCTTGCTAAGGAAAAAAAAAAAAAAAAAAAAATTGTGAAGATGCGACCAAAGTAATTTCGAAGGGTTTTTTCCTTTATTTATAAAAAAAAAAAATAAAAAAGATAAAATAATGAGAGAGATATTACACTATATTTGCTACTAAAATGACGATGAAAGAGAGAGACGACGACGACGATGATAAAAGATAAAAAAGATAAAATTGAGGGAAAAAGATGAGATAGATGAATACTCCCAAAACTACTACAATTACACTACAACACTGCTACTACAACTAATTACTTGTACCAAAATGTACCTGGGAAAGGTTTCCTTTTTTTTTTTTTTTTACTGACGGGGAAAATTTCCCTAACGAGTGAAAAAAAGGAAACATGCATTGGTTTTGTGTCCAAACAACGACCCCAAAACTTCAGACGTCTCCGTGTGAAGAGCCTCGGGGTGTGGTTGGGGGAAAGGGAGCTGCCAGGCTCTGATTAAAATTCATTCCTTGGGCACAACCTAAACACGTAAGGGGTTTTAAACTTCCTGCGTGTTGACTAATCCTTGCCACCACTCTGTCGGGTCCGGGCCCAAGCGTCGGACACACGTGGTGGAGAATTTGGTTTATTCTGGGCATTCGACGTATTTCCCATAGGAACATAAAAAATAATATTGCAAAAATGATGAAGGGATAAATGTACATTAATGGGGTTTCTTGTTTCTATGGTGGAAAAAACCCGGGTTTAAAAAATTTTTGTGATGGGTGAATTTTCTTACTTATACTGTAATTTTAAGTTGGTTGCTGAGTTTTTCTTAATATTGACTTAATTTTTTAAATTTTCTTGGTTTGAACATTTGTGGTGGGTGGGGTGGTGTGTGGTGTGTTGTGTGTGTGTGTTTTGGTGTGTGTGTGTGTGTGTGTGTGTGTGGGTGTGTTTGTGTTGTATGTATGTTTTGACTGGTGTGTTGGTGGTGTTTGGTGTGTGTGTGTGTGTGTGTGTATTTGGTGTGTGGTGTTTGGTTGTACGTGCGGTGTGTGTGGTGGTGTGTGTGTTGTTGTGGTGTGTGTGTGTGTGGTGTGTGTGTGGCAGAAGAGAGCGATGAAGCAACACCGATTTTTCCTTCCTGACATCCGTCGGCCATCCCAGACGGAAGGGTCAGACATATTAAGCCACAGCCTTTTGAGCTTCAGTTGATGCCTCAAGGAGACCCCTTTTCGGGGGTTTTCTGCATTACTTGCCTCTGTACTCAGTTTGCGCCTTGGCTACTTGTCCCTAATGGCTTTTCCTTCACAAAAGACTTGATTGGAGAGCAAGGGGGGGGAGGAAAGGCACACAGACAGACACAGAAAAACTCAAGACAAAAGTTTTTTCACACACACCACACCACACACACACACACACAACACACACACACACCCACACACACACACCTTAATCCCCACCATTTAGGGAAAGTACTAACAGAGAAGAGAGAAGAGGAGAGAGAAGGGGGAGAGAAGAGAAGAGAGAGAGAGAGAGAGGAGAGAGAAGGTTTTCTTTCTGTGTTGCACTATTTCATTGTACCCTTTTGACTTTCATTGTATTCATTCTCATTTTCATTTTTTTTTTCTCTTGGGGTTTTATGGGGCAGCACCCCATTGTGATGCAAGTAGGCCCGCTCCCACACAATTGTCCCTTTTTTTTGTTTGGTTGTTTGTTTGGTTGTTTTTTTTTGTTTTTTCTTCGGGGGGGGGGAGGGACTGTAACCAAAACAACAACCACAGCAGCAGCAGCAGAAAAACAAAAATAACCTCCCTCACACCGCACTCTCTCTCTCTCTCCTCCCTCTCCCCACACACCCACACACAAACACACCACAGGCACACCACACAAACACCACACAACCGCTTTATTATCTTTAAAAACCTGGTTGGGGGGCCCAGGTCAACGATTGATCCCGCTAGTGCCGACTATACGAACAATACCGCTCAGCGAGAGGGTAGCTGCTCTGTTTACCAAGCCATGCTATCAAAAACAGGGTTGTTGAAAATTATCCGTTTTTTTGCCTCTCTCTCCCCTCTCACTCCCTCCCTCTCTCTCTCTCTCTTCTCTCTCCACCTCCTCTTCTCCTCTCTCTGAGGTTTTGTCGACTCCAAAAAAAAACATGTGGGTTTTTATTGAAACTACTTTAATGCACAAGGCCCAAAAACAAAAAAAAATGAAAGAAAAAACTTTTAAAAAAACCCAGCCTGTAGACAGTTTTTTCCTCTCGCAAAGCAAGTAGCAGGCCTTGAAATGTAAGCCAACAAAACGTTGTTTAGAAAAGCCTAGGGTTGTGAATGCCATTTTTACCAAGGGCTGCGAACAAAACCACCTATCGTCCATACGCAGCCTGCCTTTCACACCTCTACCACATTAAAGCTATCCCCTTCGACAGAACACCTCAAAGCGGCGAACTGGTAACTTACAACACACACACAACACCCACACACACACACACACACACACACAACAACACACACACACATATAAAATATATATATAATATATATAAAATAACAAAAAAACAAAGCTTTCCTTTGTCTTTGATTGAAGAAATAGGGGGAAACATTCATATCTGCAGTGGGGAGATCATTCGCCCAAAATAACGTATGGCTTGGTGGGTGAATGGGAAAAAAAAAATAAAGCTTCTCAAAATGACCTTCGCAAGCTTTAATCTCCAAAAGGAACAATCTCCCAAAGGGGGGGAAACCACAGAAAGAAAAATGGAGAGCGGGCAGCAAGATCCTCGAAGAAAGCCCCCCTTCCAAACAAGTGTTTTTGGGGCCCCTTTTCTCCTACACTCTGGGGGGGTTGGGGGCCCCACCCCGGGTTTATGACTCCGGGTGTCTCTCTGCTCCCCTTTTTTCCCATCTTGGGGCGAGCCATGGGTGGGATTTGAACCCATGACCCTTTTGGGCATGCTCATTTTTCCACTTAATGATCGCGCTTTAACCACTGAGCCCCAGGGGCCAAAACCCGATATTTGTAGGGGGAATTTTAAACCTTAAAGTTTACTTTTTTTCCCCTTACCAATCCAGCTTGAACACCTCTCCCGCCGCTTCTGCCATTGCTTTTGGGCTCTGGTTTTTGCCTTCCCGCAACTGAGAGCTGTTTTTTTAGGGTTATGCAGAGTTCCACAAACCCCCTACCCAATTTTTTGCAGTGAGGACTTTGCCGATAGCCTTCTCTCCCCTCAGGGTGTTTGCCAATCAGCATACTTTTCAGTCTTGTAAATTTGAGCTGCCTCCCTTCTGTTCTCATATGGGACCGTGAGCTCGATCATGACAGCGCTTGGTTGACTTAAGTGGACTACAATGTCTGGTCTCATGCCACTCTTTCTGTGAACTCTGGTGAAATCCCATTTTGGGGGGTCTGCAGTGCACTCCCAGTCATCTGCCCCGTCCCCAATTCTGCCTGCATGTTTCGAGTGGGACTGTTTTTCTTGGGCCCGATTTGCTGCCTCCGCCGTGAAGAATGTTGCGGGGGCTTTTGGAGCCCGATTTTTCCCCCTTTTTTGGGTTGGGACAGCCCAGACTACTTGTCAATCTCTTTGAGCACTTTGGTTTTGCCTCCATGTGTACCTTCCTTGAGCCAGGGCTACTTTACATCTTAGGGCATCTCCACTGTTTTTTTTTCATGGAGGGGGGCAAACGGATCTCGTTTTCCCCCCCACTTCACCAAGTTTGCTTTAAAGGGGAGAAGGTCATACAGATCTGAGAATGAAGCTGAACCTAGAGGGGGCCATGTGCCAAAGCTTCCCAATGGACTTCTTTGGATGCATTTTTCCCACGTTTTCCATTGCCCTTGGGTGGGGTCTGCTGAAATCTTTTTGGAGCTTTTTTTTGGGCTTCTTCTTTTCTCATCCCCCTTTAATCATCATGTCTCTTTTGGTTTTTTCCCTTTTGGCCTTTGACCACCTTCAGTTTTGGGGCACCCCCACCCTTTTTCTGTTGGGCGTTGTTCCTTTTTTTTTCCATCTTGAGACTTTCTTTTGCAGAATCCATCGCCTCTTGAACTTTCCATTTTCTGCCTGTCTTCAGCGGGGCTTGATTGCTTCTACCACCTTGTCTCCTGAGTCCTCCAGCATGCTTTGAAGTCTGATCTTCCCTGCTTTGTATTCTTCCAGGATGGATTTCAGTGGTAGTTTCAGCTTTGCTTGGCGACAGTACAGCGCTATGTCAGTCAGGACAGGGTGGGACACCAAGCCATTTCCTTGTGAACTTGTTGATTTTGGCTTCCATTGCCTCCACTATACTGGTGCAGATGTCGTATATCATCAGAGGCCATAGGAGCTTTGGTATCAGCATGAACTGCAGACACCAGACCTTGTATTTGCCAGGGAGCCCACACTAACATATAACTCCTGGTCAGATACTGATATTTCGAAACCTGATTGTTTTCTCCTCAGTGACCGCGGAAAGTGGTAATTTTGACTCCTCTGCCTTTTCGGTTTTTAAGAAGAATGCTATCCCAGAAAAGGCTGGTCTTTTGTGTCTTAAGAGGTTATCTTTTTATATGTTCTACTTTTCACACAGAAAATGTAGCTTGTTTTGCTCTTTCATGATTTTCTTTTGCTTCTTAGGTGGCACCTTTGGTTGGTTTTTTTGAAAACTACAACAAACATACTACGTATTGCACACCAGCCTTTTCTGGGATAGCATTCTTCTTAAAACCGAAAAGGCAGAGGAGTCAAATTACCACTTTCCGCGGTCACTGAGGAGAAACAATCCGGTTCGGAATATCGGTATCTGACCAGGAGTTATATGTTAGTGGCTTTCCTCCCCATTGGAGATTGTCTCCTTCTTGGAGACTATAAGCTTGCTGAAGGCTCATTTTGGAAGCATTTATTTTATTTTTCCCATTCACCCACTCAAGCACATACTGTTAGTTAGGCAGAATGATCTACCACTGCAGATATGAAATGCTTATCTCCCCCTATTCTTCAATCTAAGACATAAGAGCAAGCTTTGTTTATAATTGAATATTTTTTGCAGTCATTGCAACACCAAGCTGCTCTGTAAGTTGCTGGAATGGTGCTCGGTCTACTTATCCTTGGAATTCATTAGTTTATTGTATATATATATATATATAAAATATATATATATATATATGGGTAAAATGGGCGAGACATTACTTAGGGTTATTACCATTGCAGTAAGACTGTGAGTGAGCCTGAAGTTTCCTCGAAGATTCTGATTTAACGTCTTCTTTGTTTGTTCTCTTTTTTTGTTTGTTTGTCTGTTCTGTTTGTTTGTTTGTGTTTCCTAACCCGCCCCAACTGTGACGTGGTGTGGAGATGAATACCAAACATCTGCCTGGGAGCAGACAGATAAAAAGTACAATGTGATCCTGACCCCCACGTTTAAACCCAAAACTGGACGTTACAAACAAACTCGTGTTGGCCCCCATCAAAAGGAGTCCTTGTATACATGCTGGAAATAAAAACCCAAACAAATTTCAGATATGGAAATAGTGCAGTGATGAAGTTGTTGGGAATGGTTTCAACCGGGAAACCCAAAAAATTCCCAAAAAAAAACGTGGGGTGACTAGACGGCCTTCCTCTTTCAGCCTTTCATCTGCTCCATTTGGGGTAGCCTCAAGGACCGTTGCGGCGGGTTGGCCTCATCCTAAAGTTCCGGGAAACACAATAGCAGTTTTCCCGGGGCATAGAAAGGGGGTTCTTTTTTCTTTTTTTCCTTTAAAGGGAAAGGGCCGTAAACATTGGGAGCAGAGGGACTGTCTTGTAAACCAAAAAAGTCTTTCTACAAGTGCTTTTTTTTTAGTACCAAAGTCTGCCCAACACCTTATACGCTGGGTTTTTCCCCGTTTAAACCCATCGTTGGGAAAAAGGGGAAAGGGAATGAGAAGGGGGAGAAAGCGAGGCGGGAGAAAATTTTTTTCATAGAATCGACAACCCCACCTGCAAAGCCCCCCCCCCCCCCCCCCAAAAAAAATAAATAAAAAAAATAAAAAAGATAAATAAAATAAAGACAACCCAAAAGAGAGAGAATGGCCCAGTGTGTGTGTGTGTGTGTGTGTGTGTGGGGTGCGTGGCGTGTGTGTGTGTGGTGGTTTGTGTGTGTGTGTGGTGTGTGTGTTTTTTGGTGGGGAAACGTTTGCGGGTGTGTGTGTGTGTGTTGTGTGTGTGTTTGTTTTGTGTTTTGGGGGGGTGTGTAATTAAATTTTTTGTTGACCACTAATTAAATGTGATGTGACGGCACGAGGGAAAGACAGTAACCCAAAAGGAGCATCGAAAAATTTATCCTTAAAATTTACACAAAGTACAAAACAAACAACTTGTTTTCCCTTACATAGACCAAAACTAAATGCATTGGGGCCCCCTCTCTCTCTCTCTCTCTCCCCCTCTCTCTCTCCCCCCTCTCTCCCCTCTCTCTCGGGTGGGAGGTGAGGGTTTTTGTGTGTGTGGGGTGGGGTGTTGTGTGTGTGTGTGTGTGTGTTTGTGTTGGGGGTGTGGGTGTGTTTTGTGATTTCCCTTTGGTTTCCCTTGCAGACACCGCTTTTATTGATCATGAATCAGCCCCTTTTTTGGAAAAAAACTTTGAAAAAAATTGTTTTGCAATAAAAATTTAAAATCCGTTTCTTCTCTCCTTCCCTCTTTGTAAACACAAAACCCGAGTCAAATTTGAGCCTGGACAGGGAATATCCGGCCGTGTTCCCTTTTTTTTTGTTTTTCTAGGAGGGACACATGATAAAAAAAAAAACCCCATCACGTCTGCCACCTGGGATCAAGTAACAACACGGGGATTCATTACGGAATTTTTGTCCCGTCTGCCGTTTTACATTTTTCTCTCTCCCCTTCTCTCTCTCTCCTCTCTCCTCTCTCTCCCATAAATAAATATATATAAATATAAATAAAGTGTGTGTGTGTGTGTGTGTGTGTGCGTGCGTGGGGGCGTTGCGTCGTGCTGCTTTCGTTTCGGTGTGGGGTTTGTGTGAGTGTGTGTGTGTGTTGTGGGGTGTTGTGTGTTGCGAGTGTTTTGGGTTTGGGGTTTTGTGGGGGTGTGTGTGTGGGGTGTTAGTGTGTGTGTGTGTGGGGTTTTTTGTGGGGTGTGGTGGTTTTGTGTGTGTGTGTGTGTGTGTGTGTGTGTCCCCAAGGTGGGGGTGTGTGTGTGTGTTGGTGTGTGTGTGTGGTGTGTGTGTGTTGTGTGTGTTTTGTGTTTAGTTTGGGTCTGAGTAGATCTGAGAGAGAGAGGCAACAGAGAAAGGGGGGGGGAGGGGGGGAGGAAGAAAAGAGACAACAGACAACAGGGAGGCAGGGAAAAAGACAAAAAGAACGACTGACAAAAAAGGGAACCCGACAAAAAACAAATACACAACCAAAAAAAAAAACAGTGACAGAGAGTAAGGGGGCGTTTTTTTTTAAAATTTTAATTTTCCTATTTTTCAAGTTAAGACAAACCAAAAAAAGGTTTGACACGCTAAAAGGCCACGTCTACTAGTGCTGGGCAAACCGCTACCAAAAAAAACACCAGGGGGAATGGCCGGGTTTTTAGAGGATGCTTTCCCTCCCGAAGTGTGGGGGTTTTTTGGTTTGTGTGTGTGTGTGGTGTGTGTGTTTTGTGTTGTGAGAGGAAAAGAGAAGGAGAGAGAGAGAAGAGAGAGCTGAGTCTGAGTTTTAGATGATTAATTTTTAGGGCCCAGGCCCATACAAATTTGGGGTTTACATGGCATTGGGGTTACATAACAAAAGCTAATTTTTTCAAGAGCAACTTTTTCTTATCAATATGCCTTTTATACAAAAATTTAAAAGAGCCGAAAATTAAAATTATCATTTTCCCTTTGGGGCAGCAAAGACATTTTTAAAAAATTTTAAGGACATCTGTATATTTTTTTGAGATAAATTTAAATTGGGCCAAAGCAGTTCAGTAATTTTCCGGGCATACCAAAAGAAAAAAAGGGAGAATTTTTTCAAGATTTATCTGTACAGAAGGACAAAAAACTTAATATTCCATATTAACATTGCGAAAGTTGACCCGAACCCGAACGCAAAAGGGAACATTTCCAATTAAAAAAAGGGGTTTAACATCTTTACGCAAGTTTAAAACCTTTAACCACACGGGAAAAAGGGGGACCCAAAGACATGACCCCGACCAACGTAGCATAAACGTTGGGAAAATTTGTGTGATTCGGAGAAAATGCCATTTTCCCGGGCTACAACCCCAAAAATTAAAAGCTGTTTTAGCTGGGCAATAAACACCCAAAAATCCCCCACAGAAATGTTCTTTCCCACACAAACCCAAAACCAAACATAAAAGCAAGTTTCTAACTTTTTCATGCCCATTTTGGGAAACATTTTTTTCCTGTAGGTCAGAAAACCTTGAATAAGCTTTTTTTTGGGAGTTTTAAAAAATCATCCCTAGTAACAACAAAAGAAACCCAAAACCTTTTTCACATTTTTTGGGGAAGGGTATTGACCTTTAGAGGAAATCTGCCTAATTCTCCATAAACCAAATGCTTTGATGTTCTCTGAGTAACACACATAAAACGCTTCAATGCTGACAAGTGAGCTCTCTCAATAATAATGTGATCACACATAACGCCCCATATTTCCGCACCATACAATAGGATTGGCTGTATTTGACTGTAAAATAACTTAAAAAATATGTCTGGTAAATGTTCTCCAATTGACCATAAGTATTCTTATTATTGCTGCAACCCCTTTTCGAGCACGATCGGACAAGTCCCCGCAATGTAACTGGAATGAAAGCCGTGCGTGAGGATAATGCCAAGGTATTTAAACAATTTACAACATTTAATGCGTTTTTTCCGTATGTCCATTTTTCATTTTCAGCTAAGTAACCCCCATTTCTGAAGACAATAACACCTGATTTACCAAAATTTACAATTAAATCCAGTCGATTCGCTGTACGTACAAAAAGTTTTAATTGCTTTGGAGTCCCCAATAACACTGTCAGACAAAAGAGCAACGTCATCTGCGAACAACAAGATCATATTTCAATCAGATCAGGTGATAATTGAATACCATGTCTACCGTTTTTCGTTAATTTCTTTTGTAAGTCCATTAATTAGCAGGGAAAACAAAACTGGAGAACATACTTCACCCTGTTTCAGACCTCTAGGGCACAAGAAAACATCAGTTAAATCACACCAACTCGCACACGGCTTGAAGTAATAGAGTACATACTTTTCAATGCATTCAAAAGTTACCTTTAATTTCCGTTTGCATGAAGAATTTTTCCCTAGCTTATCCCTGCTTACTGTATCGAAGGCTTTTCGAAAATCTATAAAGGCGACATAAAAATTTTTTTGTGCGTTAGCAACTGTTTTTGTACACACGCCATAAGAGTAAATACAAAGACAGTAGTACAATGGTTATCCCTAAAACCAGCTTGTTCCTCTGAGAGAGAGAGAAGAGAGAGAGAGAGAGAGAGAGAGGAAGAGAGAGAGAGAGAGAGAGAGAGAGAAGAGAGAGATCCGATTCAACTTAGTGACTACCGGTACACATCAAGCAAATACACAAACGTCTGTAGCTGATGTTCAACATCAATCTAGTTAAGTACTCACAACACAAGATATTTTCAAAAGGAACTGGTCGACTTCAAGCAACGACTTTGAAATCTCTTGTACGCTCTGGTTGGGGTGTGTGTGTGGTGTGTTGGTGTGTGTGTGTGTGTGGGTGTTGTGTTTTGTGGGGTGTGTTGTGTGTGTGTGTGTGTGTGTGAGTGTGTGTGCGTGCGGCGTGCGTGCGTGCGTGCGGCGTCGTGCGTGCGTGCTTGCATGTGCGCGCGCGCGCCGGCGCGCGCGTGTGTGTGTGTGTGTATGTGGTTTATCTATGTATGTATCTGTATGTATATAAATATATGTCGCGTACATGCATGCGTGCGCGCGTGCATACATGTGTGCATGCGTGTGTGTGGGAGGGACGGGAGTAATGAGAGAGAGAGAGAGAGAGAGAGAAGAGAAGAGAGAGAGAGAGAGAGAGAGAAAAGAAGAGAGAGAGAGAAAAGAAATCCCAAAAACATTAGGGCCCCGGGAACTTTTTTACACCCCACAGGGCCAAGCTCATTCATGTGGGTAACTCCTAGGCCCCTTTGGTTGCCATACATATCCGGGAACTGCCAGCATACAAACCAGCAACTTCTGGATGGATGATCATCTCAAGGTACTGCCTGTTTAGACGGGGCTTTACACAATTGGAATCGGGCTCCTGTTGTGAGTTGTCTGAAACTGAAGTCTTTTGAAGCTCACTTTGTTCCTCCTCGTCCCCATCAAACTGGGAGTTTTTCGACTGGGTGTAGCAATGCTTGTGAAATTGAGGGTTTAGTCCCTTCTTTCCAGACATCTCGATACGTTTCATGAGATCATAGGGTTTAAAGTGCTTGAAACCCTTGGGCCAACTTTTATGGTGAGGACTCTGGCTTGGAAACCAAATTTTCTAGATGTGCTGTCTAGACTTACAATTTTCGATCTTGCAGGTGTGAGCTAGCTTCATTCTGCTTCATAATGCAAAATGACAAATGAAATCACTTGTTTCATTACCTTCAGTGAAGTCCGACGCCCGGTTTCATGTCACTCTTCCTGATGACCTCTGTATGGTTTTCGCTTTGTGGAATGACTGCTGTGCATTACAAGCTACCCACTCATCCAATAGGCCCCAGTACTATGCTCTTTGCGTCACAGCTGTTTCAGACAGCAATTGTGTGGCCTCCTGCAGACTAAGATGTTGTTGCT
>JAMYXO010005638.1:0-15078 GCA_033310375.1 Conus canariensis
CATCATTACGAGTGAAGCCATTTTTATAAATGTATTTTTTTTTACATATTTATATTTTCTGGAATTATTCCTTGCTTAACTAGAAAATCTTTCGTAGCAAATGAAGCTGTAATGACAGCAATCAACTTTGCTGAGTCTTCAAAATCTAGCTTGCCAAGATCTGCTGGTTTTATTCTTAACAAGCTTTTACCAAGCATTGTGTATCCTACACTTAGACCTCCAATAACAGCAGAATGGTATACGAGGTTGGCAACAGTTTTTTCGGTGCTCATTTTAAAAAAATAAAATAATTATAATTAATAAAAAACATGAACAGCGACGATTTACTACAGCTGCAGGGCAGCCTAAACGTTCCTGAACTTATGATTACAAATAATCAAGTTGATGACCAAGCTATTATGCGCCAAAAGGAAAGGCTGTATTCTTTGGCGGCGTGTGGAAAAACAAAACAGTACCTTGGAAATGAATTCAGCATAGAACAGATTCAACAGATGTCGCCACAAGACATTGTAAAGTATCACAACAGGTATGAAGCGCAACTGGGTCAAGAATGGTCAAAAGTGTCGGACAAACTGTTCTTAGTTTGTACACTAAACTAGTTAGTAGATTTGCGCCCATTGATTCTGAACAAGATTTTATGTATGATTTAACGCAGGATCCAGTTTTAACAAAGTCATTAGAGTCTCTAGGATGTGATCTATATTACAGATTTGGAACATTGTTATCGCCAGTAATTATGGGGTTAATTACGTTTAATCATATAGATTTTATTTCCCTTAAAAATGACCGAGCAAAATCAGAAAATGTTGATGGAGAAAGTGACCTGTAAAAAGAATCCTGGGCGCGTTGAAGCAGGGAAAAAATTAGCAGAGTGGAACAAAAAAAGAAAATTAGAGTTACAACATATAACTCATAATGAAAAAACACCAGAGCCAGTTGTTTCAGTGCCAGAGCCACAACAAGAACAAGTTGTTTCAAGTCCCGCAACATCATCATGGATTATTTGGATTAAAAGAGTTGGCATTTTTGGCGTCATTGCTGTTGGTGGGGGTGGTTATTACGTTTATAAAACATATAAAGAAAGACAGCAAAAACCAAAGCAGCCCAAAAAATCACAGCCACTAAATACAAAATCTGAACAAAAAAGAATACCAGAACTGCCAACAACAAAATCTCATTTTGATCCATTTGATATGCAGTAATATTTCAAGAACTTAATAAATAATTATAAGTGACTTGAATAAGAACTTGATAACGACTTGATGACGACTTGATGAAAACTTAAATAAGAACTTAATGACGACTTGATGACGACTTGTTAAGAACTTGAATAAGTACTTGAATAAGTACTTGAATAATAACTTGTTAAGAACTTGATGATGACTTGTTAAGAACTTGATGTTGACTTGTTAAGAACTTAAATAAGAACTTGAATAAAAACTTGTTAAGAACTTAAATAAGAACTTGAATAAGAACGTGATGCCGACTTGAATAAGAACCTAGAACGACTTAATGACGATTTTTTTTTCATAAAGGATAAAACACAATTAATTGTTACATTCTTTTCCGGGGAGACAACTCCTCTTCACTTCTGAAGGGTTTGCTGCCTTTATGTAGTATTCTAGGTCAGACATGTCTGGTCACGGCTTACCCAACTGCATAATTGCCGAGTCGAAGCGTCGCACTGTTTGCTGGTTCGTGTCGAGTTACACATAACGGCGTCGTTTACTGCAGGCCGTCACGCGGCATTGTATAAATTTAGGCGGCTAAATTCCCCACCGGCGTCGTTTAGTGCAGGCGTTAACCGTCACGCGGCATTGTATAAATTTAGGCGGCTAAATTCCCCACCCCAAATAATCTTTTTCCAATTAGAGAACTATAAAATAGGCATTCTGGGTAATCCGGTGGAGCAGCAGCGAAACCGGCTCCAGCCGGTTGGAGCTGGGCGGAGCCGGATGAGCCAGAATGCCTATTTTATAGTTCTCTCAAACCATGTTCGCAGTAGTGATGAACATGATGGTGCCTATTCTTCTTTTCTTTTAACTTGTGTGTGTGTGTGTGTGTGTGTGTGTGTGTGTGTGTGTGTGTGCAAATGTGAGTGTGTGTGTTTGTGTGTGTGTGTGTGTGTGTGTGTGTGTGTGTGTGTGTGTGTGTGTGTGTGTGAGAGAGAGAATATTTTGCTTTCTGACAATTTGATTTTTACAAGACTTTCCTAGTTCTTTCGTAGAGACCTTCGTGCACAGTGTGTAAATCTAGTACAGTTTAAAAAAAACCAAATCATACCAAAAGCTAATGTTCGCATAAGATAAAGAAACTGCCGACAAGGTATACCGCCTATCCGTGTTCCCGCCCGTAGTAAACTTCAGCTGTACAACACGTAAAAAGAACCCCCCTGAAATTAACAGCAAAGGAGTTCACCTGTGTATTGACACCGGAATTCTTGCGATTACTGTCCCTTGGGGGCAGGGGGCAGGAGTGCCGTGACGTAACGCTTGGGTAACGGTCAGAACGCCCCCCCCCCCCCCCCCCCTCCCTAGCCCTCTATCCTCCGTCATGCGCAACGGGTCAGAGATGTCGAAACCACTTCTGTTCTTTGTGAAGGCGGATGGCGAAGGCCCAGTGGTAACACCTGCCTGAAAAACAATTGCCACGACTGCATGAGAGACCCCGACTCTTTCATTGAGTGTTAAAAAAAAATCAAAATCATTTTTTCCTATTTACTTACTTATACGTACCGCTCCTCCCCTCCTTCCGCCCGCGTGTAGCCTATATATTGCTGGGTACAACGCTGAGACTGTCAAAGACTACTGTGAATGAAAGACATGTCCCTAAAAGCCTTCGCTATGAGGACGTAAAACTCAACTATTTTCAGCTGAGACTGTACGCAGTGACATATCTTTAATGAAACTGAAGCTAAGCCAGTGGGCCACAGGTCAAAGGCTACCGTCCTGCAACGGGGCAGTTTTTGCCTGGTGTCCGCTCCCCTTTTGGATACTTGCAGAGAAAATCGGTCACTGTGCCAAGCATTCCTGAGTTGCCCGCTTGACATGGCATGCTGGTATGGACCAGAAAGGGGAGAGCATTCACATGTAGACTGAACTCTTGATACACTGCTGGAAAGTATAATGCATTTAATGGACATGTCTTTGCTATGATTTTTGTGTTTAAAAAAAAAAAAAAAGACGGAAGGTTATCATGCGATGCGTTATGCACAGGACAGAAAACATTCACCATGATATCGATCACGATCAACCGTCCCATAATGTGCATGGCTTTCTTCAATAGACCATACGTCGTGGATGTTAAAAACTTAGATAAGATAATGATGATGATGATAATAATAATAATGGTAATAATAATAATAAAAATAATAATAACAAGAAGACGAAGAAGAAGAATTATGATGATGATGATGATGATGATGATAATAATAACAATGGTAATAATAAGAAGAAGAAGAAGAAGAAGAAGAATTATGATGATGATGATGATGATGAATGTTGTTGTTGTTAGAAGTAGTAGTAGCATTGTCATTAATGTAGTGTGACAGAGGAATTGTTAGCCTGCACTTCTTTCACCCCACAACTGAATTGTTTATATATATATATATATATATGTATATATATATATATATATATGTATGTATATATATATGTATATATATAGTATGTAGTATGTGTGTGTGAGATATTATTCACCCTTGCACCTTCATGTCATCTTAGAAGGTCGTTAATAATGACACTCAATAGTTACATTCAGACTGAATCAGCAAAGTGAATGTTGCATTTGAAAGTATTGTAAGTATATCATTGATGTAACACTGGTTTTCAAAGAAAAAGTAGGGAGGGGGGGGGGGGAATGACACTAGACCGTTCCTCCTCCCCCCACCCCCCACCTGCTCATCCCGGGAAGAAAAAAAAAAGTGAGTCTGATTGTGTGTTGGGAACAGACCTGAAGACGGGTTTCGGTCAGCCCTGTGAGGGGAGACAAGCTGTGTCCAGGACGACGGCATGGTGTGCAGGAGGAGACAACTGCTGTCGACCAACTCTCTCGTTGTCTCTGTGCCGACGGCTGGTTCCCCTTGAGAGCGGCTTGCCTACAGCGTGAGCTCTCCTCTCTCTCCTCTCTCTCTCTCTCTCTCTGTTCCCCTTGAGAGCGGCTTGCCTACAGCGTGAGAGCTCTCTCTCTCTCTCTCTCTCTCTCTCTCTCTCTCTCTCTGTTCCCCTTGAGAGCGGCTTGCCTACAGCGTGAGCTCTCTCTCTCTCTCTCTCTCTCCTCTCTCTCCTCTCTCTCTCTCTCTCTCTCTCTCTCTCTCTCTCTGTTCCCCTTGAGAGCGGCTTGCCTACAGCGTGAGTTCTCTCTCTCACTGTGTGTGTGTGTGTGTGTGTGTGCGTGCGTGCGTGCGTGCATGTGTGTGTGTGTGTGTGTGTGTGTGAGAGAGAGAGAGAGAGGTGGGGGTAGGGAAGCGGAAGGGAAGGGGCCAGCCAGACATACAAGACAGGCATTTCCGTTCACGTGGTTTATATCCCAGCCGACCGCCGGGGATCATATGACGACTGTCACGGCATCAACAATTGCATTCATGTTTCTTCGAAACTGAGTTCAAGTCGTATTTTCTATAAAAAAAAACAAAAAAAACCCCGGCTGATCACAGGGGTAGGTGGGGCGGGGGGAGGGAGGGAGGGGGGGGGGGGGGAGAGCCAGAGGAAGGAGTTGAGAGAGAGAGAGAGAGAGGGGGGGGGGGGGTTATATCAGGGCTGTCGCATCATCGAACTCGATTCCATACATATTTGTGAAAAGAAAATCAGTAGACCAGTGTATTTCACACAAACTCAGAACACCTTCCAATCGGAGCTATTTTCTAGAAGAGTTCTACTTCCTGTTCAGCAAATAGCATGAAAACTAAAAATCAAGTATCCGCCTTTTCTTTTCTTTTCTTTTCTTTTCTTTCTTTTTTCTTTCTTTCTTCTTCAACATAATTTTATGTCTTAGGAATTGTAATCTAAAAAAAAAAACAAAAAAAAAAAACAGTATGCGATACTTATGTAACATGGGACCTAACAAGACAGTATTTCAGTGCTACGCAAACAAACCGGGGAAATGGACCGTGTTTTTACCGTTCCCTTACCTCACCTTTACAGTTAACAATCGGGAAATACACTATTCATTGTTGAGCGAGCTGCAATCTGTTTTTTTTTTCTACTTTTTTTCTACTTTTTTTATTTTATTTTTTTATACTTTAAAGCAATAATGAAGAAAAAATAGTCCTAGATGACCAGTGTGGTGTAGAAAAGTAAATTTTCAGAAAAAGAGGGTAAACTGTTTGTTTGTACGACTGGATCTTGTGAGACATACAATGCGCGACTATTCCTTCTTTGTTATCATGCTTTCTTTCTTTCTTTCTTTCTTTCTTGTCTCTTTCTGACTGGCCATTGTTTTCCGATTATTTCGTTTAAACAAAATATTGATCATTTATCATGCAATTCACCAACTGAAAGGCAGGGGGGGGGGGGGAGGGGGGGGGGTGGGGGGGGGGGGGGGGGGGGGCTAAAAGGCATACATCGGGTACGGTCTTGTAACAGAGGAATAGAAATAGGCGCCACGCACATCAAATATGGTCATTTTCATCAGAATGGGATTCACTCCAAAGTGAACAAATGGCATCAGGAAAGCTGAAACGCCAGATATGACAGATGAAAAAAAAAAAGAAGGAAAACAGAAAAAATGGTGGAGGAGGGAGGGGGTAAAGGGGGGGGGGAGGGACGAGGGGGAACGTCTGACTTAACACTCCACAGAATAGAACAGAACGCCGAGGGTACGAACTACAGTCGCTCTACAATACATGATAATTAAAGAATGTAAGATAATTATGACAGCAACAACGACAACAATAGTAGTAAGGATAATAATAATGATGATTATAATGATAATGATGATGGTGATGGATACCTATGGCGCTCAGTCTATAAATAGCACTGAGCACTTAAAGTATTCTTATCACTCACACTCACACATTCTCTCTCTCTCTCTCTCACACACACACACACACACACACACACACACACACACACACACACACACACACACACACACACACAGAGGCAAAGGGGGTAGATTCAGTTGCACACTTGCAGAGATTACTTTCCGTACCTTCGCCAAAGACGTTATGGTTTCGCCACGTCTGCTTGTGTGTCTTGTCACCATCATCATCTCCCGCCCCCTCCCCCCCCCCCCCCCCCCCCCCCCCCCCCCCCCCCGTTGTGTGTGTGTGTCATCAGCATTATGTTTTCCCCAACTGTGTATGTCTGTCATCAGGGTTAAGGATTTCCCCATGTCTGTCTGTAATCAGTTTTTTTTTTTTTTTTTCACCAACATCTGCAAAGATTACGCTTTTTACCTCCGCCAAAGAGGCTGTTTCATTTATTTATTTTTTGCCATTTCTGTTTGTCTTTCATCAGAACGATACTTTTTACCAACAACTGATTGTGTGTCTGTCATTAGGGTAAAGTTTTTCACCATTTTGTTTGTCATCAGGATTATACTTTTCGCCAACGTTTTGTTTGTCACCAAAATAAACTTTTCACCAACGTCCTGTTTGTCATCAGGATTATACTTTGCACCAACGTCTGTTTGTCACCAAAACAAACTTTTTACCAACGTCTGTCTGTTTGCCATCAGTATTACACTTTTCACCAACGTCTGTTTGTCACCAAAATAAACTTTTCACCTACGTCTGTTTGTCACCAACATAAACTTTACACCAACGTCTGTTTGTCATCAGGATTATACTTTGCACCAACGTCTGTTTGTCACCAAAATGAACTTTTTACCAACGTCTGTCTGTTTGCCATCAGTATTACACTTTTCACCAACGTCTGTTTGTCATCAGTATTACACTTTTCACCAACGTCTGTTTGTCATCAGGATTATACTTTTCACCAACGTCTGTTTGTTTGTCATCAAAATAAACTTTTCATCAACGTCTGCCGGTTTTTTGTTATCAGGATTATACTCTTCACCAACGTCCATTTGTTTTTCAGCTGTCAGGATTTAAAAAAAAAAAAAAAAAATCTGCTGAACCCGTCTTAACCACACACCGTGGAAAGATGGAACATGACACCAGGTCAACCTATTAAATTTTGGTGCAGATTTTGATCAAGAGGCGATCCAGGAACTAAGCTACACACAAAAAGTTAAGGATCACTTTCACAAACATTCATAACTGTCAAAATAAGAAAGTCAATGCGTTGAAGTTTGGCCAACATTTAATTCCATTCTTTAGTGATAACGATACACAATTGCCTTCAATCTCGAGCAATCGTTTGGTGTGTACATTTGATTAAAGTGGGTACGTATCCAAATTTGATTTCCCAAAGTCATTGAAATCACAAGACAGGGCATACTGATGCTCCCAAAAGCTCAGTAATGCGTGTAACCACCATGGCTGTGCTGGCACTCGACGCAGCGAGTCCTCATCGAGTTGACCAGGTTGGTGAAGATCCTCTGTGGAAGCGCCTGCCACTCAGCCTGCAGCATCTGGTAGAGGTGTTGGGCATCCCTGGGAGGGGGGTGGCTCCTCACTTTGCGATCCAGCTCATCCCAGAGGTTCTCAATCGGGTTGAGATCGGGACTGCATGCTGGCCACTCCATTCTGTTGACTCCAGACTGCTGCAGGAAGTCGTTGACCACCCTTGCCCTGTGGGGGCGAGCATTGTCATCCTGGTAGACAGCCCTCGGTCCCATCTGCTGCAGTGTAGGCACAGCCAGCGGTCGAAGGATCTCATCCCGGTATCAGATGCCAGTCAGGTTACCCTGTACATGATACAAGGGTGTTCTGTGGTGAAGGCTGAAGGCCCCCCAGACCATTACAGAACCTCCACCAAAGGCCACCTTTTCTTAGACAGTGGCGTCAGTAAAGCGTTGCCCTGGGCGCCTCCAGACCCTCAGTCGGCCGTCGTTGTGGTGAAGGGTGAAGCGTGATTCATCACTGAACAGGACCTGGGACCATTGCTGACATGTCCACCTCACGTGACGTGCGCAGAAGGCGCGGCGTGCTGCCCTATGGGCTGGAGTTAAGCGTGGCCGTACTGCTGGGCGACGAGAACGGAGATTAAACCCATGTAGGCGGTTCCGTATGGTCTGCTGGCTGATGTTGATGTTAGTAGCCACCCTGAACTGCCTTTGAATTATGCTGGAAGAGGCTGTTCTTGTCTGCAGGGCTTGTCGTTCAATGAGACGATCGTCACGTGGGGTTGTCTTCTTCGGTCGACCAGATCTGCGTCTTTCATGGACAATCCCAGTGGCTGTGAAGCGTTGAATCAGTCGGACAATGACCGAGATGGACACATGAAGTCGCCTGGCCACTTTTCGCTTGGGAACACCATCTTGGAACCATGCAACAGCTCGTCCCCTATCCAACTCGCTTAATTTTCGTCGTGGAGGCATTGTCAGATCAGGCCTACTACTGGTGGAATGTCTTCTTATATAGCCAAGCGAGCGACAGCATCTCACACATAAACAGCAGTGCTTGCACATGCATAATGGTTTTTCCATCTGGCAAGTGCAATGTGTTCAGGCAGAACGGTCCAAAACAAGGTCATTGTTCGCAAGTTTCCGCTTTTCCGTTTGCGGCCCAGCTCAGTAGTAGAGAATCCCGTGCAATTTTCGCACTAACACAACATCGCCCACTTACAGCTGAACAAGAATTCATGACAATTTGGCTGGACTAAGAAATAAATAACAGTAGCGAACTGAGTTTATTACGCACCTGTTTTCACATACCGATCCTTAACTTTTTGTGCGTAGTATATTAGCAACAATTTCGCACGTTTTCAATTGAATATGAACGCTGTCAAGTTACGCATTGATAACCATCTGCAGCAAACTTAATCATTCTTCTGGAAGATTAATGATCTCTATTGACACAACGATGACATTTTATGCGTTCCATAGCCTGATATTTCTTGTTTTTCTTTCTTTTTCGTTTTTCTTGATACAAGGAAGAAACTCAGTCGGTGCGCGCTATCGCGAAACGAACAATTACTTCCCCTGACAAGTTTTATTTTGTTGGCCACACGTGAACTGACTCTAGGTCAGATCTACCTCTGTTCGGGATCAACAGAGATCTGCGCTTTTCCGAGTGCCTGTCTCGTTTATAGATACATTTGCCCAGCTAGTTGTATTGCGCGCGCGCGCGCGCGCGCGCGCGCGCGCGTGTGTGTGTGTGTGTGTGTGCGTGAGTGTAAAATGAATCAGTTTGACGTGGCAATTTTGTGTAAATGGGTGAGGTGGGTAGTGCGAGCAGATCAAATTGTGAAGCATTTTTTCTTTCCTTCTTTCTTTCTCCCCCCCCCCCCCCCCCCCCTTATTTCATGAGTTGTTTATTCCATGGTCATGTGTGTAGTTCATTTGAGCTGCTTCGATAAGTCGGATTGCTGAAGAGGAAGTTAGTCTTGATGCAGTACCTGATTGTGTGTATTGATACAGTAAACGAAGTTAATCAATCTTGATGCAGTCAGCAATATAAGGTGAATTATCTTAGTTGATAGGCCTGTTCTTTCTGAGGTGAGTCCCAATGCAGCATATAGGAGACTAGTCTTAATGTAGCACATAAAGTGAATTAGTCTTGATACAGGATGCGAAGCGTGCTCATCCTGGATACAGTGTATCAGGCTGCTGGGTGATAGAAACTCACGCCTCTCGCCTCACGCCTCATGCGTGTATAGAACAATGAACAGGCGTGGTCTCTCTTGCGTGGGGCCATACAGCTCCACTCAGGCTTCACGCTTCATGGTTCACGGTTCACGCGTGAGGGGAGAAGTGGGGCTGCTAACTTTTTTCGAGGCGTGAAGTTTAAGTTCCTGGGTACCATTGGCCAGTTCAATATGGATGACTACAATTAGGCGGCAGCCTTAACTCAAGACTTGTACACATGTACAGATTAATATCAAATTTTGTGATGTCAGCAACTCAAAATTCAATACAACTTAGATCTAGTTGCAAAGTGAGGCGACTGCAGGCGGAAATCTAAACAAATTTGAAGTCATGGATAACGCACCGCCAAAAAACGTAGACAAACGAATCACAAGACAAAACGCGACGCATTTCGACCTCTTGGGTGTTCTTCAGGCAAGACGCACAACACTCGGGACAACGAAAATGAACGAGCAATCACTTACCTTCATCGAATTCGGCACAAGATAGGCGTTGAATGAAAACGAGGCTGTCGGGAAGGGAAAAATTGATTCTTGCAATATTTTTATTATTATTATTATTATTATTATTATTATTATTATTACTACCTCAGCTCGCACATTGTCTCCTTACTGACAGCCTCGTTTTCATTCAACGCCTATCTTGTACATACTAATATCAAATTTTGTAATGTCAGGAACACAAACTTCGATATAACTTGTCTTTTTTTTCTGTGTGTGAGTTGCGAGGCTCTGAGCTCCTATGGCCCAGAGCATGAAATGTGAGATGTGAAGCATGAGACATGAGTTTCTATGGCCCAGCAGCCTATAGGACAGTCACTGTGTTATTACAGAGAGCGGGATAGGGGAGGTGTATTATGACAGTCACTGTGTGTTATTACAGAGAGCGGATAGGGAGGTGTGTTATGACAGTCACTGTGTTATTACAGAGAGCGGGATAGGGGAGGTGTTTTATGACAGTCACTGTGTTATTACAGAGAGCGGGATAGGGGAGGTGTGTTATGACAGTCACTGTGTTATTACAGAGAGCAGGATAAGGGAGGTGTGTTATAAGGACAGTCACTGTGTTATTACAGAGAGCGGGATAGGGGAGGTGTGTTATAAGGACAGTCACTGTGTGTTATTACAGAGAGCGGGATAGGGGAGGTGTGTTATGAGGACAGTCACTGTGTGTTATTACAGAGAGCGGGATAGGGGAGGTGTGTTATGAGGACAGTCACTGTGTTATTACAGAGAGCGGGATAGGGGAGGTGTGTTATGACAGTCACTGTGTGTTATTACAGAGAGCGGGATAGGGGAGGTGTGTTATGAGGACAGTCACTGTGTTATTACAGAGAGCGAAATAGGTGAGGTGTGTTATGAGGACAGTCACTGTGTTATTACAGAGAGCGGGATAGGGGAGGTGTGTTATGAGGACAGTCACTGTGTTATTACAGAGAGCGGGATAGGGGAGGTGTGTTATGAGGACAGTCACTGTGTTATTACAGAGAGCGGGATAGGGGAGGTGTGTTATGAGGACAGTCACTGTGTTATTACAGAGAGCGGGATAGGGAGGTGTGTTATGAGGACAGTCACTGTGTTATTACAGAGAGCGGGATAGGGGAGGTGTGTTATGAGGACAGTCACTGTGTTATTACAGAGAGCGGGATAGGGGAGGTGTGTTTATGAGGACAGGCACTGTGTTATTACAGAGAGCGGGATAGGGGAGGTGTGTTATGACAGTCACTGTGTTATTACAGAGAGCGGGATAGGGGAGGTGTGTTATGAGGACAGTCACTGTGTTATTACAGAGAGCGGGATAGGGGAGGTGTGTTATGAGGACAGTCACTGTGTTATTACAGAGAGCGGATAGGGGAGGTGTGTTATGAGGACAGTCACTGTGTTATTACAGAGAGCGGGATAGGGGAGGTGTGTTATGAGGACAGTCACTGTGTTATTACAGAGAGCGGGATAGGGGAGGTGTGTTATGAGGACAGGCACTGTGTTATTACAGAGAGCGGGATAGGGGAGGTGTGTTATGACAGTCACTGTGTTATTACAGAGAGCGGGATAGGGGAGTGTGTCATGAGGACAGTCACTGTGTTATTACAGAGAGCGGGATAGGGAGGTGTGTTATGACAGTCACTGTGTTATTACAGAGAGCGGGATAGGGGAGGTGTGTTATAAGGACAGTCACTGTGTGTTATTACAGAGAGCGGGATAGGGGAGGTGTTTTATGAGGACAGTCACTGTGTTATTACAGAGAGCGAAATAGGTGAGGTGTGTTATGAGGACAGTCACTGTGTTATTACAGAGAGCGGATAGGGGAGGTGTGTTATGAGGACAGTCACTGTGTTATTACAGAGAGCGGATAGGGGAGGTGTGTTTGAGGACAGTCACTGTGTTATTACAGAGAGCGGGATAGGGGAGGTGTGTTATGAGGACAGGCACTGTGTTATTACAGAGAGCGGGATAGGGGAGGTGTGTTATGAGGACAGTCACTGTGTTTATTACAGAGAGCGGATAGGGGAGGTTGTTTATGAGGTCACTGTGTTATTACAGAGAGCGGGATAGGGAGGTGTGTTATGAGGTCACTGTGTTATTACAGAGAGCGGGATAGGGGAGGTGTGTTATGAGGACAGTCACTGTGTTATTACAGAGAGCGGGATAGGGGAGGTGTGTTATGAGGACAGTCACTGTGTGTTATTACAGAGAGCGGGATAGGGAGGTGTGTTATGAGGACAGTCACTGTGTTATTACAGAGAGCGGGATAGGGGAGGTGTGTTATGAGGACAGTCACTGTGTTATTACAGAGAGCGGGATAGGGGAGGTGTGTTATAAGGACAGTCACTGTGTGTTATTACAGAGAGCGGGATAGGGAGGTGTGTTATGAGGACAGGCACTGCGGTCTGGAAAACTCCTTCTGCCAGTACCAACGGTGCCAGTGTGCGCAGGAGTTCTACCCCAACCTGACGTCATACTCATGTTGTTCTCAGTGAGTAGGCGCTTTGTACGTCTGTCTTTATATTGCCTCCTTCTCCTAATCTCTCTCTCTCTCTCTCTCTCTCTCTCTCTCTCTCTCTCTCTCTCTCTCTCTCTCTGTGCCTGTGTCTGTCGGTCTCTCTCTCTCTCTCTCTCTCTCTCTCCTCTCTCTCTCTCTCTCTCCTCTCTCTCTCCTCTCTCTCCTGTGTCTGTCTGTGTCTCCGTTTATCTCTCTCTCTCTCTCTCTCTCTCTCTCTGCCTTCCTGCCTGTCTGTCTGTCTTCCTATCTTCTTCCTTTCTCTGTCCCTCTTTTATAGGGTGCATTTATATCTATGCCCAGTTCATTAAAGTATGCATTTCTTTCTGTGCACTGAGGGCCGGATTAAAAACAAAACATTATTTATGCTCATTCCACTATCCTCTTTAAATAAAATCTCTCTCTCTCTCTCTCTCTCTCTCTCTCTCTCTCTCTCTCTCTCTCTCTCTCTCTCTCTCTCTCTCATTATACTTCAGATACAAAAACGCTGAAGAGCAATAAACATTACTGCTCATGAAAGGCGTACAGATTCAGAAATTCAGCGGGATACGTCATTTTTAATAGGTCTACATTTAACACGTACTTCTTGCCACAAACGGGCACTATTAATTCAATCAAACATGACATATCGTGACAGAATCCAGTGAATGCACGTGTTCCTCCTTCATGACATTTCACAAACAAAAGCTAGGATCCAACACTCACTCCATGTTGCTCCTCTTGCTGTACATTAAGTAGGAACGGTCATACCAGCCGCCGGGCGAAGTGGTTAGCGTCGCGGACTCCTGGCTGGGAGGTCGTGGTTCGAATCTTAGAGTCATGTGGGTTTTTCTGCCCCGACCGCTCCTACCCAGAGCTGAGTTTGCTGCGGACTCAGTTGGGAAGACTGGGACCACACAGTCGATTTTTATCCACTTAATGGATGCGTTTCTGAGAGTGTTGCTCAAATTTCCTGACCAACACTGCAGTGCCCTGCATCTCTCGGGCCTGGTTGACGCCAGGATATATTATGAAAGGAAGCGTAGAGTACAGCCCTGTCATGTAGTCTCAGACCGAAATGGAAATCCGTAGCATCATCTTAATCATCCTCATTCTCATCGATCAGCATTAAAAAATGTCTCAAATTCTGTGGCCCTTCATGCCCTGCTCTCATGGTGACCTCAATTTCGATGCCCTCTCCACGTCTGTGGCCTTGGTTTGGTTCCGTCGGGGTCACCGATATCGGCGAGTCCATGGGGGCTGTCGTTGGACGGACGTGGTGGCGCCCTCCGGGGAAGAGCTCACTCATGCCGGCTCCGCGACTAAGCAATTATTGTCGTCAGTAGGGGCTTAGTAGGTGGTGTCCTGCGTATGTTAGATCAGAACAGGCGCCACTGAACACCACCGAAGTGACTCGGCGGTAGTGCAGTGTCTCCTCCGGTTGGTTGCCTCTTGACGACTTGACATCGATTTCTCCCTGTGGATTGCCGGTGCCGGGGCTGCGGCGGGGCCGACCGGGTTGTGGCTGTGGACGGGGTGTCGGAATGAGCGGCGTGGGTGCACTGCCTCTGAGTGGCGCAGAGGTTGGGACAGCAAAAAAAAAAAAAAAAAAAAAAAAAAAAAAAAGTAGGAACGGTCATGGCGCAGTGAGAGTACCAAAAGTCACTAGGTGCTAATAAAATACCCTTATCTGAACAGAAAGTCACTCTGCCTTACATTGCTGAGTCATTTACACTCGTACATATTTTGTTCCTTGAAACTGTTTTTTGTGTGTGTTATTTTCACAGAATTGCCCACTTTTCGGAGGCAGCAGCACGCCCAGTAGGGCCCTCACTCGGGGTGTGTTGAGCGCTGTCGGGGTGACCTGGGCATCTCTACGACCCTCTCTGGGGCCCTTTCTCTGGAAGGAAAGGGAGAGAACCCGCAGTAAATGGTTAGGTTGATCTTTACCTGTGCTTGAGTGACCCTGAGACGTATCCCCCGCCCAAACCGCATCAGCGGTTTGATCGCTAACCTCATAGCATACACGCTGGGGAGAGCTGCCATCTGCACTCCCCCCCCTCGGGTACTAGCCACTCACAATCAATTTTTTCAAGACCGGGAAGCCTTAAAAAAAAAAAAATTTTGAGTAATCAAACAAACCACGGGCGAACGTAATAAATGCAGATAACCTCGGTTTTATTGGAATAAACTTAAAAAGGGAAGGGCGGTAAACACAGCTAACGACTGTAGAGTAAAGCTTGAATCAATGTTAATTTGTGTTTTTTGGAGTTTTCCCCGTCGTTTTTTCTGTGTGGGTCTGTCAGGTACAGGGTATATGGGCAAGTTGGAACATCCTTTTTTTGGGGGGGGGGGGGGGGGGGGGGGGTGGGGGGGGGGGGGGGGGGG
>JAMYXO010005639.1:0-15077 GCA_033310375.1 Conus canariensis
TAATAATGCCATGAGTTTCTTTGTCTCTCAAGTCACACCTATCTTACGAAGGCGCTTGTGTATTTTCTTCTTCTTGTCGCAAAATGTTGTCTTTGTAAAGAAATCTAACATACAAAGCAGTCATGTGTGCATGCCATTGCGTGCTTTACTGTGATCTCTGTCTGCAGCATGACGTATGCATGTCCTTAGTAAACCCACCTCACCCCCATCCCCACCTTGTGTGTGTGTGTGTGTGTGTGTGTGTGTGTGGTGTGTGGTGTGTGTGTGTGTGTGTGTGTGTGGTGTCAGTGTAAAGCGTTCATGCACACATCTTCTACACACCTCTGCCCATCCCGTCTACTGCGCGTGTCTCATTATTTCGGCCAGACTCCTGTGCTAAGCATGTGTAGCCTAGATTAGTATAGCAGATGGTACTCGCTGTCACAGCGCAAGATGCACTTTTCTGATTGGGTTGCTGGAGAACCTCTGACATGCGTGTCCGTGCTTTGGAAAAACCGCTGCTTGAGTTCGTTGCTAGTTTTAGTTCTGCGTACTTCACCACTAACTTTGACAAAGTGTATGAATAGGGCAAACCGCTTTGCCGCATTATAGTATCCATTTGTTTTTAACCGTCTTGTTTCGATCATTGGGAATGGGCAGGTGTGCAGCCTCTAACTACACTGTAATTAAAAATGCGTCATCTTCTCCTGTGTGAATTCAGATTTGCACCATGGCAGATGAACAACCAGTGACCTTTAAAAGCACACCCAAATGCAAAGGAAAATGTTCAAGAGATGGGAGAACATGTGTAATTCATTTAAAAAACAACAGAAAAAAGAAGACTATAACCCCACTAACTGAAGAAAAAAAAAAAAAAAAAAAAAAAAACCTATCCAGAAGTCTCTCCATTTGAGACGTGCTTCAAATGTAGCATGTCATAGACTAGATCAGATTTGTGATTGCATTCCAGAAAGTATGGACTTTACTCGCCATGGTTATCACAGAAGCTGTTATGCACGGTTTACCAATGTGAAATTTGCCAGGAAAAGGAAACATGAGACAGAGAGTGAAGAAGTTGTAGGACCATCTAAACCAAAGAGGACTGCTGTTGCTACATCAGGCCCACTGCTTCCAAACGACAGATGTATCTTTGGCAACAAAAAATTCAGGAAGAAAGCTTCAAAAGGAGTTGCATGTTTTGACAAACTTGTAAAATGAGTCACCAAGACGGCAGAACAGTCTATAAAGGATGCAGCAAAAATTACGCATGATGACATTTTCACTCATTATCAAGATGTAGATCTGGTAGCACGTGAAGCTCACTATCATGAGGGTTGCAGGAAAGACTATGTGAGATCTGAAGGCAGGCATGCTGAAACATCCACAGGCCAGACATCTGTTGAGCAGCTACAGGCACATGAGAGGGCATTTGAGTACATATGTGAGTACGTTGAAAATGCCTTGATCAGAGGTGCGCAGGTGGAGAGAATGACCATGCTGAGAGAGAAGTACCGTGGATACATGCAACAACATTCCCCTGACTTCTACAACCCAGGATACAAGACTTACAAACTGACAGAAAAGATAATGAAATATTTTGGCTTCAGAATAAAATTTTGGGCTCCAAACCATCGCAGTGAACTTGTTTATTGTGACGAACTTGCCCGAGGTCAGGCAGTTGAGACAGCGTTTGTGTCAGCAGCTTCAGAAGAAAGGCGACTTGAGGAGTCTGCATATGTCCTTCGTCGACACATCTTGGATGCTTTTAGAGCTGCACCTGACATGCCATGGCCTCCATCTACAGAGTACCTTCAGTCTGATGCTGTCCATCCTCCAGCTGTTCTCACAGATTTTCTCCAAAACCTGCTGTCTGGAAAAAGTAGTACTGTGGAGCAAAACAAAACCACCAGATTAGCATCCTCCATCGGCCAGGACATACTCTTTGACAGGGGGAAAGTGGAAAATGCCCAACATCTTCTACTTGGAATGTCTATCAGACATGTTACTGGTAGCTCTGAAGTTCTAAGTCTCTTGAATCATTTTGAGCACGTTGCTGGATACAAAACAATTGTAGGACTTGAGACTGCTATGGCCAACTCTGTACATCAGTGTGCTAGTCTTCTGCCTTCAACGGTGAGTTTGGAACAGAACAAAGTGATTCATTTCTGCTGGGATAACTTTGACCTGAACGAAGAAACCCTTTCAGGAGCTGACACCACCCACTCCACTCATGGCATAGTTATTCAAGAGGTGACAGGAGACACAGTGCATGACACAGTTCCTTCTCAAACAGAACTATCTCCTGCTCCTCAAAACCACCAATGCTCCATGCAGTCTGAACCAAGAAACACGTACCACCCTGCTTTGCAAAAGAAAAGGCAGAACCCAACTTGAATGTTGTCGACACTCATTTCTCAAACCCAGAGGCAGTCTACAAAGCTAAAGTTGTTGACTTTTGGTGGGTTTTCTCCAGATTTGAGGCCAAAGATGGAAATCAACTGGTGCCTGGATGGGGAGGATGGGTGTCTCTCACAGGAGAAGAAGGGATAGAAAGGATGCAGTCTACTGTTGACTACATGCCACCCATCCACCACCCCATCACAGAAAATTCCACAGTCCAGCATGTCCTCAAAGTGTCACAGGCAGCAGCAAAGCAAGTGGGGCAAGGTATAACATTAGTTACATTTGACTTAGCAGTAGCAAGGAAAGCATACAACTTGGTGTGGCAGAACAATCTCTTCCAAGACATCTTTGTCAGACTAGGAAGCTTCCATACAATCTGCTCTTTCCTTGGCGCTGTTGGCAAACTGATGAGGGGAACTGGTCTTGCTGGAATAGTCATTCAGTCTGCTGTCTGTGCGAGTGGGTCAATGGAGCAAGTGTTTGCTGGCAAACACTACAACTGTGCTCTTCGAGTACACAAACTAGTCCACCTCAGCTTGGCAGCTTGGCTGATGCTGTCTTTCAAGATGGCTGTGACATCAGCAATGAATAGGGTGAGAGGTTTTTTTTTATCTGTACTCAGAGACATGTCATTACCATTGACAAGTTGTTTTTTGTATCGTACTGTGTTTTCATATGCATTTTAAATTTTGTTCGTAAAGAACATGTTCCGCATTCCTTGTATGGTTGTGAAATGTCCATGAGCAGATAGCCTTTTCAGTATTCTTTAGTTTGGTACCAAATTTGATACAAATACTTAAGAAGAAATTTGATTTAAGAGACTTAAAATAACCCCACCCCCTGAATAATCACCATCGGTAGGGTTACTATAGTGTAACGCTCGTATATCCTGAAATAACCTGGTTACAGCGGGGTAACATATGCCATAAAATTTTAAAATGAACAAAGTATCAGAAAATTTCACTCATAAATCCCCCCCCCGGGGGGGGGGGGGGGGTCTACGGACAGGCCAAGGTCTATGGGGTTGGTGTGGGCCAGAGCGGCAGCATCAGCCAGAATTCCACAACCATTTCGGGAAGATTGCCTGAGGTAGGCGATGTTTGGATTTGTAGGCTAGACTTATTTATAGATTGTTAATGTGTTGAGAGATTCATTTTTGTAACTTGGAACTGATGTTCGTTAAATCAGCATAATTCTTATTCTTTATTCATGCGATTTGCTTGGCAATGTAAATCTACATGACTATCATCAACTTGCACAAGCTTTTTCATATTCAAGCCGTTGGATGCGCGATCAGTTATTTTGCGACATTTCGTGATCGTGATGGCAGAGCATGTGTGTGATAAACTGTTTGAAAATATCTCGATTTTATTTGAATTTGTTTTGGATTTTCAACTGATGATACAGGCGCCCAACGTTCTACAATGGTGTTTTTCGTCAATGATGTGCTAAAGGTCGATGGGTGACGGTACTTACATCCTTGAGTCAAGTGAACAATCATACATTCTCCAGTACACTAATTATAACTGTTGTGACATTATAGCCAGTGAAATTCAATAATATTGACAGACGGTTAACAGTTCACCGATCTCCTCAGTCCGCCATCTTGGTCAAGAGAGAGATCAGAGAGATATACACAAATACAGAGGAGAGAGAGAGAGAGAGAGAGAGAGAGAGAGAGACGAGAGATACACAAATACAGAGAGAGAGAGAGAGAGAGAGAGTCAGAGAGAAGAGATACACAAATACAGGGGAGAGAGAGAGAGATCACAAATACAGAGAGAGAGAGAGAGAGAGAGAGATGCACAAATACAGAGAGAGAGAGACAGAGATACACAAATACGAGAGAGAGAGAGAGTCAGAGAGATAGAGATACACAAATACAGAGACAGAGAGACAGAGATACACAATACAGAGAGAGAGAGACAGAGATACACAAATACAGAGAGAGAGAGACAGAGATACACAAATACAGAGAGAGAGGGAGAGAGTCAGAGAGTATATACACAAATACAGAGAAGAGAGAGAGAGATCAGAGAGAGCAGAGATACAACAAATACAGAGAGAGAGAGAGAGAGAGAGAGAGAAGCAAAGATCAGAGAGATAGAGATACACAAATACAGAGAGAGAGAGAGAGAGACAGAGATGCACAAATACAGAGACAGAGCAGAGCAATAGAAACAGACAGAGATACCAAGAGAAGAGAGAGAGAGAGAGTCAGAGAGATAGAGATACACAAATACAGAGACAGAGAGACAGAGATACACAATTACAGAGAGAGACAGAGATACACAAATAACAGAGAGAGAGAGAGGAGAGAACAAATACGAGAAAAGAGAGAGAGAGAGAGAGAGAGAGAGAGAAAGAGAGAGGAGTCAGAGAGATAGAGATACACAAATAGAGAGACAGAGGGAGAGTCAGAGAGAGAACACAAAAAGACGAGAGAGAAGAGACAGAGAGAGAGAGACAGAGAGAGAGATACACAAATACAGAGCGAGAGAGAGTCAGAGAGACAGAGATACACAACAGAGAAGAGAGAGAGAGGAGAGAGAGAGAGAGAGAGGAGAGTCAAAGAGATAGAGACACACAAATACGGAGAGAGAGGGAGAGAAAGAGAGAGTCGGAGAGGGAGACTGAGAGAGGAGAGAGAGAGGAGAGCAGACAGCACAGACAGAGAGAGATTGATTCCTACAGTGTATGTTTCTATACTAAAACAGGCATGGGCCCAACAGTCAAACTAAAGTTCCTTGTGGCACCCTCTCTTCTAGCACATCATGCATAGAGGAGGTCTCCTAGCCACGTGTTTCTAGCACATCATGCACAGAGGAGGTCTCACTAGCCACGTGTTCTTCTAGCACATCATGCACAGAGGAGGTCTCATAGCCACGTGTTCTCTAGCACATCATGCACAGAGGAGGTCTCTCTAGCCACGTGTTCTTCTAGCACATCATGCACAGAGGAGGTCTCACTAGCCACGTGTTCTTCTAGCACATCATGCACAGAGGAGGTCTCACTAGCCACGTGTTCTTCTAGCACATCATGCACAGAGGAGGTCTCTCTAGCCACGTGTTCTAGCACATCATGCACAGAGGAGGTCTCACTAGCCACGTGTTCTCAGTTCTTCGCGCTTTGAGACTGTGTATGTGCTGGGCGAATGGGTGCCGAAAGGAACAGTGCTTTGAAGTTTTGGGCAAGTGTATTGCTTCACCAGCCGCCGTGGCGAAGTGGTCAGCGTTGCCGATTCCCGGATGGGAGGTCGTGGGTTCGATTCCTATCAGAGTCATGTGGGATTTTTTCTGCCCTGACCGGCTCCTTCCCAAAGGTGAGTTTGCTACGGACTCAGTTGGGAAGACAGACCACACAGTCGAGTTTCATCCACTGAATGGATGCGTCTATGAGAGTGTTGCTCCGATTTCTGACAAACGCTACAGGTGTCTGTATCTCTCGGGCCTGATTGACGCCGAGATATATTATGAAAGTAAGCGTAGACTACAGCCCTGTCATGCAGTCTCAGACCGGATGGAAAACTGTTGCATCATCTTCATCATCCTCATTCTCATCGATCAGCATAAAAGTCTCACATTCTGTGGCCCTTCATACCCTGCTCTCATGGTGACCTCAGTTTCGATGTCCTCTCCACGTCTGTGGCCTTGGTTTAATTCTGTCGGGGTCATCGGTATCCATGGGGGCTGTCGTTGGATGGATGTGGTGGCGCCCTCCGGAGGGAGAGCTCACTCACGACGGCTCTGCGACTATGTGCAGATCTGTTTTTCCTTCTTCGTAATCAATTCATTTATTTTTGTTTCTTTTTTCGTTGTTTTTTTTCATTTCATTAAATGAATCTATGCATCAATATCGATGGAGAAAGTACAAATCCACATTTTTATGTAGCATTATTCGCTAGTCAAAACTGTTGCTAGTCATGCTAAGTTAATCCCTTAGCGGGGAAGCGCCAGATAAAAAAGAAGCATGTGTTTGCTTCTCTGTTACCTTGGGAATACAATTTATCAATCAACGTCTCTCTTCTCTCTCTTCTCTCTCTCTCTCTCTCTCTCTCTTCTCTTCTCTTCTCTCTCTTCTGTCGTCTCCCCCCTCTCTCTGTTTCTCTGTGTGTGCGCGCACGCGCGTTTATGTGTGTGTGTGTGTGTGTGTGTGTGTGTGTGTGTGTGTGTGTGTGTGTGTGTGTGGTGTGTGATGGAGATGAGAGAGAGAGAGAGAGAGAAGACAGACAGACAGACAGACAGACCAGAGAGAGAGAGAGAGAGAGAGTGTGTGTGGTGTGTTGTGTGTGTGTGTGTGTGTGTGTGTGTGTGTTGTGTGTGTGTGTTGTGTTTGTGTGTGTTGTGTGTGTGTGTGTGTGTGTGTGTGTGTGTGTGTGTGTGTGTGTGTGTGTGTGTGTGTGCGGCGCGCGCGTCGTGTTATGTGGTCGTGTATATGCGGCAATGTGTGTGTGTGTGTGTGTGTGTGTGTGTGTGTGTGTGTGTGTGTGTGGTGGTAGTGTGTGGTGATGTGGTGTGTGTGTGTGTGAGGAGAGAGAGTAGAGAGTGAGAGGAGAGAGACAGAACAGACAGACAGAGACGGAAGACAGAGAGATGTGGGTGTGGTGTGTGTGTGTGTGTGTGTGTGTGTGTGTGTGTGTGTGTGTGTGTGTGTGTGTGTGGTGTGTGTGGTGTTGTGGTGTGTGGTGCGTGCGTTACGTGCGTGTATGTGTGTGGCGCGCGCGCGGCTGTGCGTCTGTGTGCGTGCGTGAGTATGTGTGTCTGTGTCTGTGTGCGTGTACATTACCGCGTTTGAGTGTAGGTGTGTTTAGGAGGAGGATGTTGGATGGAAGATGCCTGGATGTGTATATATGTAGGCGTGTGAGTTTGTTACGTACATCAATAGAACGTCAACGCATTCACATAAAGCGATTTTAGACAGCAAATTTGATTGATTGATGTGTGTGTGTGTGTGTGTGTGTGTGTGTGTGTGTGTGTGTGTGTGTGTGTGTGTGTGTGTGTGGTGTGCGCGCGGCGTGGGTGTGTGTGTGTGTTGTGTCTGTGTGTGTCGTGTGTGTCTGTGTGTGTGAAGGGAGGAAACCCTCTCACAGATGGCTTTAAACGCTTTAAAATGACTTTTAAGAGAAAAGGATGATTGGCCAATTGGCATCAGGGCCCTCCACTGGCACAGATCTTGGAGCCGCGTGGCAGGTGACAGTCAATCATGGAAGGCGCGGAGGATTCCTCAGTTGGAACCTTGGACAGTAAAAGGGACAAATAATCCACTCAGACCTCATAGCATCAGCTGTGGTGCTCAGAACTAGGTCAGCTGTAGCTTGTTCAGTACAGACCTCATAGCATCAGCTGTGGTGCTCAGAACTAGGTCAGCTGTAGCTTGTTCAGTACAGACCTCATAGCATCAGCTGTGGTGCTCAGAACTAGGTCAGCTGTAGCTTGTTCAGTACAGACCTCATAGCATAGCTGTGGTGCTCAGAACTAGGTCAGTGTGAAGCTGTTCATACAGACTCTCATAGCATCAGCTGTGTGCTCAGAACTAGGTCAGCTGTAGCTTGTTCAGTACAGACCTCATAGCATCAGCTGTGGTGCTCAGAACTAGGTCAGCTGTAGCTTGTTCAGTACAGACCTCATAGCATCAGCTGTGGTGCTCAGAACTAGTCAGCTGTAGCTTGTTCAGTACAGACCTCATAGCTCAGCTGTGGTGCTCAGAACTAGGTCAGCTGTAGCTTGTTCAGTACAGACTCATAGCATCAGCTGTGGTGCTCAGAACTAGGTCAGCTGTAGCTTGTTCAGTACAGACCTCATAGCATCAGCTGTGGTGCTCAGAACTAGGTCAGCTGTAGCTTGTTCAGTACAGACCTCATAGCATCAGCTGTGGTGCTCAGAACTAGGTCAGCTGTAGCTTGTTCAGTACAGACCTCATAGCATCAGCTGTGGTGCTCAGAACTAGGTCAGCTGTAGCTTGTTCAGTAAGCGAATGGACCGCTCATCAGCTTGGTAATGTCAAACTTATTTATGGGACTGGTCCTTGATGCAATATATGACAGGCTAGATAGCAATACTTCAGAACTAGGTCAGCTGTGTTTGTTCAGTACAGACTTCATAGCATCAGCTGGGGTGCTCAGAACTAGGTCAGCTGAAGCTTTTTCAGTAAAGCTGAATGGACCCGCCCTTGGAAAAGTCTTACTTTATTTAATGGGGACTGGCCCTTGAATGGCAATATATGACGGGCTAGAAGCAGACTAACTATAGGTCAAAGTTCATTGTATGGAGACTGGTCCGATGAATGACGACGTGACAGGTTGAAGCAGAGAACTATAGGTCAAAGTTCATGCAGATGTATTTTTTTATTAGTTGCGTCTATGGTGATAAAAACTAGTTCCATGCTAAAACACGTATTGTTGCTTGGGGGATTCACCAGACCAGTTCATGTTCACTTTGTATCGGTCCTTACTTGGCAGTGAGTAGACAGAATATTCAATGTTCATTGTATCGGTCCTATGCAGTGAGTCAGCAATAGAACGTTCTGTTCAGTAGATGCGATGTAACTACTGGTCATGAGTCATGACAGAGATATGTTTATGTTCATGCTGATCGGTCCTATACTTGAAGCATGTTCACAAGCAAAAAGTTTGTTCTGGGTATCACGAGCCTCAGATCACTTTGTAATTGGTCTACTTGGAGTGAGTCAGACAAGAAATAGTTCATGTTCATGCTGTATCGGTCCTTACTTGGCAGTGAGTCAGACAAGAAATAGTTCATGTTCATGCTGTATCGGTCCTTACTTGGCAGTGAGTCAGACAAGAAGTTGATCCTGTTCTGCATGGCCTACTTACTCAACACATAAACAGACACACTGGTGAAAACGCTTTAGACTCACAGAGTATCCATGGCGGTTGAATGCTTCCCCCAATCCAGCTTATACTCACTCCTGGGATGCACTGGTCGCTAAATGGCCGTGGGAGCGGCCAAAAGCAAAGGCTGTCATGATGTGGTCTTTTTTATGAAACACCCATGGACAGACACACCGTAAACAAGCAGTTCAAAGCATGAAACATCCATGACTCTGTTGTCACACGCCCTACGCCTAACACACTCCACTTTGGTGCACATCAGTCAATACATAGCAACAGGACGGACCACACACAGATCTTCTAGGCACCACCTAGTCATCCAAGACACAGCGGACACGATGATGAAAACCAGTTGGATGCCTCAAACTTACGTGACAGTGTAATAAATGCAGCAGACCACTTCCTATTCTGTTTTGGCGTAGAGAGATCATTCCATGGGATTGGGAGGGGATACAGTGATGTAAAAAGGAGGCAGGAAAGAAGCAAAGGGGAGACCCACAGACCAGTGCTTTCTCAGTTTATGGGACTTGGGAGGGATCCAAAACGGAGACATCTCAGGCCCACTCATTGAACACGCTGACAGGCTCACTGATGAAAACGAGTTTGATGGCTAATTGTCCATGGCTCTGTAGTCAATGCCCCAAAGCGTACGATACTCAGTGCTGGTGCAGGCTGGTCTGTCCATGGCAGAGGGCAGGCAGGAAGACGTCAACATGTGGTCCGGGAATCCAACACGCGATGGGCACACTGACATTAGGAACATGTTGCACGGAACATACATTGTAGTGTTGTGACTGCCCTAATCCTGTACATGCTCATATTGTTACAGACTGATTCTGGAATGAGAATGAGAGAAGCCAGAAACACAGACACAGTATGTATAACATATTTACTGAACAAACGGGGAAAAATCATCGTTGAATTAAAAAAATTGGTGCACAAAATATAAATCGTTACTTGCTCGCCTAGGATAAGTTCATATTAGAGAAGAGAGAGAGAGACAGACAGACAGAGAAGACAGAGACAGAAGACAGACGACAGGAGACAGTGAGTTTAAATGAGGCGAGCGAGCGGGGAGGAGAGTGAGGGAGTGAGGTGAGCACAGCGAGAGAAAAGAAAAGAGAGAGAGAGAGAGAGGGGTGGTGTTGAGTGAAGGATGAAGAGAGGAGGGGAGGGAGAGAGAGAGTAGGAGGAGAAGAGAGGAAAATTTGGGGTGTTATTATTGGGGTGAAGATGTCCTTCACCCAGTCGTGTCGCTAGTCGAAAGTGCTGGATCGTGAGAACGTACAGTACTATTGAGCGGGAATGTTTAGCCATGTCTGGGCTGTGGCAGAAGTTTGTTAGGCTCCTTTGGGGAGTCAGATTTATCCTGGGAGACGGATCACGTCCTTGACGTACCTACGAACGCAAACTTTAAGAACTCAAGGAATTATGAGATGGGCGTTGTCTTGCAGGAATTCTCTTTGAAGTCCAGCCATTTCCTTGTTCGGCGAATGTTTTCGCTGACCTTCTCTCCGTTCATGTGAAAATCATTGATTCCCTTTGGAAGTGAGGTTCCTTGTGTGAACGTAGTTATGAAGCGTTTTATGTATGATTTTAGGGTTTGGGGTATTCTGCTGTTTGTTTACTTCTTCAAAAAAACAATTCCGGGCATTGTTTTTTTTTTTTGAGGAGGGTGAGATTGTGACGTCAACGTAAATTTATGACTCCCAAATTGAAGACATAAGAACCCTGATGAAAATAAAAAAATTTTGAAAGGAAGAGGAGAGCAAGAAATAACGCCGAGGCTTTTGGTGTCCACCTAATTTATTTTGTTTAATCGTCGTTTCTCCGTAGTTACTATGTGGAGAGGCTGACTTCAAGCATAGTACTTGATATCACGTGAGTGCGATACTTCTGATGACGGTACCAGCGAAAATGTACCAGAAATTTAATGTAAGAAATGTGTGAAGTTTTGTCGCCGAGATGACTTAAAACTCCTGCAAGAATATTTATGTGCTCTAATTTACCACTCATGCGTGGTGGGCTGAATTATTGAGTAACATTGTAAATCATACACGAGAAGCAAATTAATTTTTGTTTTAGATCACAATACTGAATCGAAGTTATTGTGTTCATGGACTTTTTGAAATCGTGTTCTCCGGGATTCAATATTGGTTCTGTGCTGTGAAATCTACAGTTCTTCTTGGTTTAGCTGTGCTTATGAACTGGGTCTCCCTCTTGGATTGCTGTGCTTTTGAATTTTGCGGTTCTTTTTCTAAAGGATTGCTGTGCTTTTGAATCTGCGTTCCTCTTCTTGGATTGCTGTGCTTTTGAATCTGCGGTTCTTCTTCTTGGAAATTGCTGTGCTTTATGAATCTGCGGGTTCTTCTCTATGGATTGCTGTCTTTGGGGAATTGCGTTTTTCTGTTGGATTATGTGCTTTGTGATTCTGTTCTTTATCTATGTTGTGTGTTTATTGTGCTTGTTTGTGGGGACCCTGGGTTTCTCTTCTATCGCTTGTTTTTGTAAACGCTGTGCTTTTATGTGGAACCCGGTATTTTTGTTCTTTTAAAATGTGCTGCCGGTTTGGTCTGTGGAAGAGTGTGTTTCGATAAATTTTAGACACTGTGCGGGGCCCCGATCTGTGAGTGTACAGATATTCCCATGATATGCTGATATCTTTCTGAGTTCCTATGTATTGATACTATCTTCAGAGTGACATGTTTTATTGTTGTACCAGTTTCACATAATGTATTGATGGTTCAGCAGCAAAATTTAAAGAAAAAAAATCAACTCGGTGTTTCCTGGGTACCAGTGCGTTTGGTGTGGGTGGCGTAGGGAATAATATTACACGCATCCAAACTTTTGAGAGCGAGAGTCAGACGTCAAAACACGCAGCCGCACACCATCCGAAAGAACCTTTTAGATGTTTGTGCGTATTCTTTCGCCTTTTTTTCGCTTTCTTTTCTATTTTTGTTTTCTTTTTAGTTTTTTTTGTGTTTGTTTGTTTTTACTTTGTTTGAAAACTGTCGTGTCCGTCTTTCATTATTTTTGTACTCATGACCATTTCTATGTTTAGCTGTGTATTTTTCATATTTTTTTCTGTGTTTGGGCTATGTCTTGTCAATTTTGCTTGTTTCTGCTATTTTTCACTTTTGAAAACATCCTCTGGGCACTTACTTTGTTCTTCGATCATTTCTTCTTGTTGTTATTGAAAATTCTGTTTTGTCTTGGCAACCTCGACCCTAGAACCTGGGACAGCACTTCAGACCGGTCAGCTGGCGTCCACCATCAAGGCCGCATAGCAACAGGAGGGGAAAGAGCATGGAGTGAGAGTACGAACAGGCAAAGATGGTGTCACAACAGACACTGATGTCAGACTTCACCTGCAGCAACACGCTGGGATCAGCCTTCAGCCACAGCGGCGCTGCAACTACAACTACTACATCATTGGCAACACATTCTCTCCAAAACTGGAGCAACTTTCGTCATTTGCCTTGTTTTGGGTGTCATTTTTTCTTTTTGGTTTGTTGATGGTTTTCTTTCTATCTATCGATCTTTCCTTCTTTCTTTTTTCCAGTCTTCTGTACTCCTTTCTTCATTCTATCGTTCTTCCTGTGTAACCTTCTTTTCTCTCTTTTTTTCTTTTTTCTTCCGATATCAATCGCAGAGAAAAACTAATTCCAAATGTGACATTTTAACTTTCGATTCAGAACTTCTAACTCATTTCCTTGGCAGTACAAACCACACAGCCACACAGAAAAGTTTCATGTCCACAAACACCCAAAGTCAAAGAGCGCGAGCCCAGTCGGTCAATGGACATGACAATGCCAGTGGTCAGGCAGTGAACCACTTCTGCCTGTTTCCAAAACAGTACATGACCTTTCTGCTTCCGCCTCCTAACAGATAGCTATTTGTTATTTAAGGGGGGGGGGGGGGGGGGGGGGGGGGGGGGGGGGGGGGGGGGGGGGGGGGGGGGGGGGGGGGGGGGGGGGGGGGGGGGGGGGGGGGGGGTTTTTTTTTTTTTTTTTTTTTTTTTTTTTTTTTTTTTTTTTTTTTTTTTTTTTTTTTTTTTTTTTTTTTTTTTTTTTTTTTTTTTTTTTTTTTTTTTTTTTTTTTTTTTAAAAGCAGCAGACCAAATTCCTATTCTGTTTTGGCGTAGAGAGATATCCATGGGATTGGGAGGGGATACAGTGATGTAAAAGGGGGCAGGAAAGAAGCAAAAGGGGAGACCACAGACCAGTGCTTTCTCAGTTATGGGACTTGGGAGGGATCCAAAAACGGAGACATCTCAGGCCCACTCATTGAACACGCTGACAGGCTCACTGATGAAAACGAGTTTGATGGCTGAATTGTCCATGGCTCTGTAGTCAATGCCCAAAGCGTACGATACTCAGTGCTGGTGCAGGCTGGTCTGTCCATGGCAGAGGGCAGGCAGGAAGACGTCAACATGTGGTCGGGAATCCAACACGCCGATGGGCACACTGACATTAGGAACATGTTGCACGGAACATACATTGTAGTGTTGTGACTGCCCTAATCCTGTACATGCTCATATTGTTACAGACTGATTCTGGAATGAGAATGAGAGAAGCCAGAAACACAGACACAGTATGTATAACATATTTACTGAACAAACGGGGAAAAAATCATCGTTGAATTAAAAAATTTGGTGCACAAAATATAAATCGTTACTTGCTCGCCTAGGATAAGTTCATTTAGAGAGAGAGAGAGAGAGAGAGAGAGAGAGAGAGACAGACAGAAGACAGACAGACAGACAGCAGACAGAGACAGAGAGACAGAGACAGAGAGTGAGAGAAGAGAGAGAGTGAGTGAGTGAGGAGGAGTGAGAGAGAGTGAGTGGTGAGTGAGTGAAATGAGTGAGGGGCGAGAGAGAGTGAGTGAGTGAGTTAAGCGAGAGGAGAGAGAGAGACGAGAGAGAGAGTGAATGAGTGAGTGAGTGGAGCGAGGAGAGATGAGGAGTGAGAGAGAGAGAGAAGAGGGAGAGTGAAATGGAGGAAAAGGGAGAGGGGGGAGGGGAGAGAGTGAGGAAGGGGAGGGTGAGTTGAGAGGGAGAGAGAGGAGGGGAGAGGGAGAGGGGAGAGAGAGAGGGGAGAGAGAAAAAGAGTGAGAGAGAAAAGAGAGAGAGAGAAGAAGAAGAACGAACGAACGAAAATTTGTTTAATGAGGGAAAGAATAAGACATGGCAGGCTTGTTTGCATCTTGCCTCAAAAATGAAAAGAAACATTTCCCAAAAACAAAAGCCCCCTCCACCCCAACCATTAACCAAACACCCCTGTCGCACAATCCTTTCCAAGCACTCTACACACCCCAAAGATAATGATGACAAATAAACCCAATAATAACCCGCAGTAACAATTGTAATGATGATAATGATTAAAAATAATAACATTACAATTCAAAAATAACACAATGCGTACATACATTTCATATGCATTGACAAACAAATTTAATCTATCGAATAGCATGATCTGAAAAAAAATAGAAATACAGAACATATAATCACAAATAGAAATCAATATGAAAAGTAAATCAATATTAAAACAAGAATTGTTCCCGGAAGGGGGCGTACAGCACACATTTTTGCGCCCCCAGTACGCACGCAATTCCCCTTTCCCCTCTATCCGTGTTTCTGCAAACAATTCCATCCTGCCCTCGTCACAAAAACCCCACCTCACCCATTACCCCTCCGTTCACAACCAACCCTACTCAAACAGAGAGAGGGGAGGAGAGAGAGAGAGAGCGAGAGGAGAGAGGGAGGGGAGAGAGAGAGGGGAGAGAGAGGCGGATATAAAAGTAAATATTCACTGATCTAAGGATCAGGAGATGCTGTTCATGTATT